>JAECUM010007435.1:0-82326 GCA_016617855.1 Megalonaias nervosa | reverse complement strand
AATAATAATAATAATAATAATAATAATGAGGACTTTATATAGCGCCTAATCTTTAGAAGCTCTAAGCGCTTTACAACATTTGACAACACTTATAAAAAAAATAAAATATTATGATATGATTACAAAAATAAAAACAAACACCACGAAATTAGAAAACAGAAAACATGCTGTAAATATTTAAGGTAAGGAAACATTATTAGGTCTTTAAGTCTGTACTTGCAGTTGAAATAGGTGAGTTTTAAGAGCGCTTTTGAATGAGATCACTGTGTCTTTGTGTCTAAGTTCAGTGGGCAATTCGTTCCACGTTGCTGGGCCCTGGTATGTAAAGGAACGTTGTCCATGTGATTTCATTTTCATAGTGGGAATAATGAGAATACGTGTGTCAAAAGAGGAGCGTAAGTATCTTACTGGTGTATACACATGGGTGAGGTCAGATAGGTATGTTGGACTGGAGCTCGTCAGTGAAACGTAGCACAGAGAACAAATTTTGTGTTTAATTCCGGATCGAATGGATAGCCAGTGTAGGGTACAGAGCAGGGGGAGTTGTGCTCTGATCGTGGTACTCTAAGGATGATCCGAGAAGCTGTGTTTTGAACTTTCTGAAGATTCTGGAGTAGATATTGAGACGAACCAGACAGAATTGAGTTACAATAGTCCAGTTTTGAAAGTACTAAGGAATACACAAGTGTTTTAATGGCATTAACTGAAAGATACTTGCAAATGGAGCTGATTCGTCTCAGCTCAAGATATGCAGCCTTGCATATGTTCATGACATGTTGGTGCAATGAGAGAGTACTGTCGAGAGTAACACCTAGGTTTCTTACTGACTGTGTGAATTTAATGTTGGTGTTGCTGATATTTATTGTCTGAGGTAAAGGATGTGAATGAGACAGTCTTTGTGTTGTAATCAGAATGGCTTCAGTTTTATCATCATTCATCTGCAGCTTGTTACATGTCATCCATGATTTCACATCGGAAATGCATCTCTCTACGCCTTGGATGGTAGCTTCAACTTCAGTTGGGTGGCTAGATTTGTATATTTGGGTGTCATCAGCATACAATTGGTGAGACACTGGATGATGATCTATGACACTAGAGAGTGGCTGAGTGTATAGAATGAAGAGTACAGGTCCAAGAACAGACCCCTGTGGAACACCACAACATAGATCAACTGGGCTGGAGTGTTTTCCATTTGCGGACACAATTTGTATCCTGTTGACCAAGTAGGACTTGAACCATAGTAAGGCTGTATCATGAATGCCAAATACATGCTGGAGACTGTGAAGTAATATATCATGGTCTATTGCGTCAAATGCTGCAGAGAAGTCAAGGAGAGTGAGGACTGTAATCTTTCCGCTATCCAAAGCTGAGAGAAGGTTATTAACTACTTTCAGAAGAGTAGTTTCAGTACTGTGGCAAGGGCGATATGCAGACTGTACATTGCTAAAAAGGCTGTTTGAATTCAGATGAGATATAAGTTGGAACAGAACAACTTTTTCTAAGATTTTTGACATAAATGGGAGATTAGAAACTGGGCGGTAGTTCTTTAAATCATTATGGTCGAGTGTTGTAACATTTTTCAAAACTGCCATCGTAAAGCCTCTGCTAAAGAAGCATTATGGTCGAGTGTTGGTTTCTTCAGCAGAGGCTTTACAATGGCAGTTTTGAAAAATGATGGGAATTCCCCGGATGAGAGAGAGGTATTAATAACATCAGTTAGTGAAAGCAATATTGGATCTAAGCACTCAAGCAGCAGTGATGTCGGAATTGGATCAAGTTCACATGACTTTGGTGCACTCTTCATCACGATTGTACGTACTAAATCCATAGAGACAGGTTCAAATGCTGCTAACGGTTGCCGCTGAAATTCTGTATCGCAACTGTATGGTGACGACGAGTCAATTGAAATTGTGTTGTCAAGCTTATCTCTGATGGTTTCTACTTTGTCACGGAAGAAATTTGCAAACAGGTCCGGAAGGTCGACTAGAGAGAAGGTAGTTGGAACTGGTGTACATTTGTTCGTTGGCATTAGCTTGTTAGTAATCTCGAATAGCTCTTTGCAGCTGGAACTTTGCGTGATCTTAGTACTGTAGTGGGCTGATTTCGCTGCATGGACTATGTTTGTGACATTCTTCTTAGCGGCTTCATAGATTTGCTTATGAATAGCCAGTCTAGTGGAAAGCCAAAACCTATCAGCTTTACGGCGGTCTCTTTTAGCGGTGCGAAGCTGTCCCTAGCACTGCTATACCACGGAGAACACTTTTAAATTGACACTCTGCACTTGGTTGCTGGGGCATGTTTGTCAAGCCATGAACGCAGGCAGTTATCGAGTTGTTCTGCTGTAGGAGGGAAGCTAGTTGTTAGGTTTGCTTGGATGTCATGCATTAGTCGGATTTGTTCATCATACGGAGGTTTCTCTTAGTAGCAAATAAAGGTGGAGGGTTAGGGACTAATACGTCAAGATGGCATATAATGCAGATGTGATCTGATGCAAGTTCGTGGGACACCAGGGAGGACTGTAGAATATTATCATCAGGTCTATAAAGTCTAAAATGTGACCATGTTTATGGGTGGGTCGGCTAACTGACTGTTTGAGGTTGAAAAGTGAATGGAATCTAGGAGTTTTGATGTGTATGGGTTTCCAGGACAGTCAAAGTGAAAGTTGAAATCTCCAAGAATAATCAGGTTGCCACCTATCCAATTTCCATACTCCAGGAGATTCGGAAACTGCTCCAAAAAGAGAGATTCAGTCAGCTTGTTTTTTCTACTAGGAGGAGGGCGGTAGAGGCAGAAAAAAATGGACTGACCTTTGTTCCAGTGTGAGTGTGGTTTGGACTAGTTCAAACGATGTGTGGTAGAAATTGAAGGTTGTGGTGTGGTTAAGACAGTTGATCATGGAGTTCTTTGCGATAACAGCAATTCCACCTCCGCGAGAGTGGCGGGGAAACGACTTGATGGAATAACCGGTGGGTGTTAGATCCGCGCACTTGGGTTCATCGCCTGATGTTTTTAGCCATGTTTCTGTCAGGAAAAAGACGTCGATATTCTGATCGTTGATAAAATTAACTATAGTCTGTGCGCTTTTCCGGTGGTCCTACTGATTGGGCATTGAATAAAGCGATGCGCAGTGGTATCTCTTGGATAGTTGACACAAAGGTTGACGATTTAATAGGGATTTGAATTAGGTTATCTAAATTAAAGGCCGAAGTTTTAAATTCCTGTACCGGAAAGGGCGAAAGGGAGATAACTGGAATTCTTCTTCCTGTTCTACGCCGGCCAGCTTTGAAACAACGCTTCTTTTTTCGCTTCCGCTTACATTTAAGGAATGATGAATGTATTCCCAGGTCGTTTAGTCTAGTGCACAATGTAGTGTGGAGAGCCAAGGAGTGGTCATTTAAAGCAATTAATGAGGGTCCATCATAGCATAAACGGGTGAACTGGCGAGTATCACGTGATGGCGGTTTGTTCAAGAACAAAGGAAGTTGTAGCAGTGGAGCAAGACAGCTGAGAAAAAGTCTAATTTTTCTCGTTTCTAAAACAAGAAGATGAAGAAACACATTCGAATAGAACAGCCAATGCATGATGAACACAATAACGCAGACGAAGACAGACAACAAGCACATATGTCATGAAAAACGGCACAAAAATCCGGAACAGCTGCTTCAAGCCGGTTAAGCGATAGCGGCCATCTTGAACACATGATCTGTTTGAACATTTTTAGTGTATTTTTAAGAGTGATGGTTACCGGTTATTATGCTCAATGATCCAGTGGAATCAGATATCAGCTGATGCTGCAATACCGCACTCTGTCAAAGTACTAAATTGAAATATGTTACGATACATAGGCATGTTCATAATGAAAATAACATTTTGGAATATTTGAAGTGCACTCAGCCAGAACTGTGCCTTACAGATTCACTATAGGTACAATGTCAGCCTATATGATGTACTGAATGTCAACTTTTGATCCCAAACATTCTAAAATATATGGATATTTGTTCATGTCAGATATGTCGAACCATGTCTAAGATTCAGTTGTACAGTTAAATTGAATAATCTGTTTAATATTTCTTATGGGATAGAGTGCATAACAAATATTAGTCCTCAGAATTAATAATGCATAAAGCAAAATGGATCGATGTAAAACCTCAAATATTCATAGGTTGCTCAATCTTTTACAATGGAAATATATTAAGGATTTTGTTTAAACTTGGACATTATTTAGCTAGTTCTGATATACAAAAACCTAATTCGGCACAATACAAAATAGTAAGTTATATCTTAGTTCATTTGACACTAATATTTTGATTGAGTTTGACATAAACACATCTTGACTTTTTACTCAGGATATAGACCAGATACAAATAAAGCCAATAAATTTAATCGAAAGGAAACAAATAACATATATGCGCCCTTTGGGTACCGGGTTTTAAAACACGCATATGTTAAAATTTGTTCAAAGTTTTACTGAATTGTGTCCAACTTTTTAATTTTTTTTAACGCTTGACAGTATCTAAATAGGGACCCGTTCTTACTGTAGGAAAGGTGTAAAGAAACTTCTTCGAGCCAATTTCGAGAAATTCGCAATTGGAGAAAAATGGTCGAGTACAACACATGCCGTCAGAAGATTACATCATACCTAATCAGCTGAGTTTTAACATGGACCAGTCTTTGATGTTTTATCTCTAGGGGATAGATCCATCCACGATGGAGGTCTTGACGAATTTCGTCAAGAGGAAACGACCAAATAAGGGGTGTCCGATGGGTATCGGGTATGAAAAGCACGCAAATGTTAATAGATTGTATAACTAGTTTGTACTGATTGTTCTCCTACTTAGATGATTTTTATTTCAACGTCTCTCAGACATTATCTAATTAGGGACCCGTTCTAACAGTAATCAAGGTTTGAAAAAAATTCGTAGAGCCAATTTCGAGAAACTAGCGGCTAGATAAAGGAAGTCGAGCAGAACACATGCTGTAAGATTATATCTTAGTTTTCATTTGAGCCATTATGTAACCTTTTCAGTGAGTTTTGATATGGAACCTTCTTTGATATTTTACTTTTAGGGGATACCGACCACCAACGACGGAAGTCCTGATATATTCTATTGAGAGGAAATAACACAGTAAGATGTGCCCTACATGTCCCGTATATGAAATACACGTCAATGTTAATAGATTGTATCACTAATTTGTACTAAGAGTACTTCAACTTAGATGATTTTGATTTCAACGTCTCTTGGTCGGTATTTAAACGGGGAAACAGTAGGAAAAGTTTGAAGAAATTCGTCGAGCCGATTCTGAGAAATTTTCGGCTAGATGGGGCAGTCGAGTACAACGCTTGACGTCAAAAGATGAGATCATACATATATTGTTTGGTCATTACGTCCCCTCTTAAGAGTTTTGACATAGACCTTTCTTTGATATTTGATCTCTAGGGGATAGAGTCCATCCACGAAGGGAGTCCGGACGAATTGGTCAAGAGATAAGAACGAAATAAGGGGCGAACGGTAAGTACCGGGTATGAAAAACACGTAAATGTTAATAGATTGTATCACCAGTGTGTACTGATTGTGCTCCAACTTAGACGACTTTGATCTCAACGTCTCTTGGACAGTATTAAATTAACGACCCGTTCTAACAGTTGGAAAGTTTTGAAGAAAAGTCGTCAAGCCGATTTCGAGAAATTAGCGGCTAGATAAAAGAAGTCGAGCAGAACACATGCCTTACGATTATATCTTACGTTTACTATTGGGCCATTACGTCACCTCTTTGTACTGTTTTGACATGGACCCTTCCTTGATATTCTATCTGTAGGATATGGAGTCCACCTACGAAGAATACCTTGACGAATTTCGTCGAGAGGAAACAGCGAAATAAATGGCGCCTTATGTGTCCCGGGTATGAAAAACACGCAAATTTAATAGACCGGTAATCTATCATTGTTACCAATTCCGTACTCCAACTTAGAGGATTTTGATTTCAACTACTCCTGGACAGATTCTAATTAGTGATCAGTTTTAAAAGTAGTAAAAATTAGAAGAAATTTTGTCGAGCTAATTTCGAGAAATTCGCGACTAGATAAAGGAGGTCGAGTACAATACATGCCGTAAGAAGATGATATCTGACGTATTCAGTTGGGGTATTACTTCCCCTCTTAAGAGCTTTGACATGGGTCCTTTCTTTGATATGTTATCTCTAGGGGATAGAGTCCATCCACGACGGAAGTCCTGACGAATTTCGTCCAGAGGAAACATGGTAAAAAGGGGTGTCCTATGGGGTTTGGTATGAAAAAAAACTAAATCTTTATATATTTGTATCAAAAGTTTGTATTAATTGAGTTTCTACTTAGAGGATTTTGATTTCAACGCCTCTTTGATATTATCTTGTTAGAGACCCGTTCTTACAGTACGAAAAATTTGGAGAAAATTCGTAGAGCCCATTTCAAGAAATTCGCGGCTAGATGAAGGTGGTCGGGAACAACACATACCGTAAGAAGATTATATCTTATGAACACAGTTGGGCCATTATGTCCCCTCTTTAGAGTTTTGGCATGGACCCTTCTATAATATTCTATCTATAGAGGATAGAGTACATCTACGACGGAAGACCTGACGAATTTCGTCGAGAGGAGTCAGCGATATAAGGGGGAGAAGGTTATACGAACCGGGTATGAAAAAATGCAAAAGTTAATTGATTGTATCAATAGTCTAATAAAGGAAGTCGAGCAGAAAACATCCCGTACGATTGTATCTTATGTTTACATTTGGGCCGTTACGTCCACTCTTTATACAGTCTTGACTAAACCACTGCGCGTGACCTCAGTAGGAGTGAAAAAATATACGTCAGAAAATTTTGGTCTACTGGCGTTTTCGATGAACACAATAAGGTCATTCATGACTATGACGTCGTAAAGATTTATGCAATTCAATAGCTCCACGTGGGCTTTACTTATTAAATATAATATCTAGGAGACATATTTTATATAATCTCCACAGCAAAAGGGACAATTTGTTTGTATTTTTTTTTTAATTGTGAACTGCTTATTTATCGCCATAAATGTCTGAAAATATCAGATCTGATATAGAAAGCAGTACAAACTGATCCCAAGGATGCAGCCTCGTTTCTCTCTGTATGAAAATATCAAAGGGGGGGGGGGTCGCTGTTTTAAATAGTGATGAATGAAGTAGCTCCTCGTTATAAAGAAGGATTGTGAATTTAAGCAAAGTGTGTCATCTATATTTTTAGGGGTCGAAAGTGTGTCATCTATATTTTTAGGGGTCGAAAGTGTGTCATCTGTTCTCTTGAGGTTGAAAGTGTGTCATCTATACTTTTGGGGTTAAAAAGTGTGTCATCTATGCATTTGGTGGCCGAAGGTGTCATCTAAACTGGGGGTGGGGGTCGAAAGTGTGTGATATATATTTGTGTGGGTCGAAAGATAATTTGGGAATAATAAAATAGTCGACACACAATTTCCTGGCAAGTCAACAACAATAACAATACAAACATATTAAAAAAATTAATAAATAAATAAAAAAAAAAACGAATTACAATTAAACTGAATGTTGAAAGTAGCATTTTATTTAAGTCAGTTATGAACCTTCATTCGCGATGATGTTCTATAGTATGCAGAACGCTTAGAATATGCATCTAATGATGAAATCCTTCTGTTAACCTTCCTTAATTAAACAAATCATTTACAAATAAAATAAATAATTTCCACTTTGTTTCCACTGTGTTAAAGCTTTATACTATCAACAAATTCGACAATGAACTTTATTTAATGTGATAGTTTCCATTTGAATACGACTATTGCATACTTTCTCAGAAGGGCACATTTTATACAATTATTATCGTCAGTTTTGAAAATTAATTATATTTTCTGCTCTGCAATTCAAACATATATGAATGCATCTGATGATTAAAAACTTCTTTTGATTTTTTCAATGAAAAATTAAAAACAAACAAAATTAATTTCCATTGCTTATTTTATTTCCATTGCGTTCCATTTGTTTTTCATTGCGTATTTTAGTCATACCGATTTATAATACACCGATCGCGTTCCACAATAGCTGGACCGTTTATCAAAGTTATTTTACGAACGGTGTGAGCTGTCTACTGTTTTTTTTTTGTTTTGTTTTTTGTTTTTTTTTTTTTTTGTGGGCACTTCTCCGTCCTTTAGCTGTGTTAAGCTATCGGCCTTTGAAGTCAGGCCCGGCCCTAGGGCAAGGCGAATGAGGCAACCGCCTTGGGCCCCGCTCGTCTCCGCAATGCATTTTTTTTGCTTGGGGCCCCGCGGTCATCGCTTGCTGCTTTGGGCCCCGCACATCCTAGGGCTGGGTCTGTTTGAGAGGGTGATAACCAATAGTGAGTGTCCAACGGGTAAACGAACACGCATAAAAAAATGAAAATATAAGCGTCAAAAATAAAGTAACAAAATGAGCTAACCCAATTAGAGAAATCTCGGTCGGTTAGAGGCTTCGGTTTGACGTTATTAACCTTTTGTATTTTCATTTTAGTAGGAAGCGTTATTTTTCGCAAATTAGGTCTCCAGCAAAACGGCCTGTTCACCCTCTCTGCTGCTTCATTGCCTCGTTGTACACATGTGTATTTCCCCAGTCCTTTCTTCCATAGTAATTGTATACTGTGAGAGGGGCTAGAAATCACTCATGCATCATGATTAACTTAACTAAATACAAAACACTTGGCAAAGACGGATTCGTTATTGACGACAGCAGTTATCTTCTTGTCCAGTGGCATAATTACCTATCGGAAGTAGTAAATGCATAATACGAGTGGGAGATAACTTGATTACCGAAAGGGTCTATACATACACCTACCTTCACGAGCTTTAATTAGATCAAAGCAGAGTGGTCCAACTTCAAGCCAGCGGGCCCATTGTGGCCCGCGCTCGTACAAAAGTCAGGTCTATAATTATTGTAAAATTATTATAATATATATCACGTATAGCGAACTAACTTGACATTTTTTGTCCATGTGGCCCACGGCATTGAAGATTTTGGACCGCCCTGGACTACAGGAAGTCTAATCTTCACTGCTGGTGATTTCATTTTTTAAAAAAAGAAATTAATATTAAGGTATCTGACCACGCATTAACACCTACACTACACTTTCTACTACAATGGGACCAAAAGGCTAGGAACAGGGAACCGTGGTGACTTAGATGTTATAATGTCAGATTCGCACGCCATAGGCCAAGTGATCAAGATCAGCTCCAGTCGGCTGTTGTGGCATGTGTCTGGGCAAGGTACGTTGTTCCGTTGCCCTGGCACTACATTGCCTTTCATGTATTAATTTGCCCTTCAATGCCAAATAAGAAAACAGATAAAAGGCACGACTTGTTCAAACTGAGAGAGATTCACAAGTCTTATAATAGCATTCCTGCTTTTCGTGTTTATTTGACAATAATAAAACTGGCCAATTTTCGAATGTCAACGACCTCATCCATATCCGTAAACCGCTTGAAAGGATTATAATATTTGATTGGCGCCTTACAACATTATGAATAAAGTGCACGAACTTAAATTTGAATTCTGGGAAACTCATCTATTCTGTGAGTGCGAATGATTCCTCCATTTCGATATCTGATATAGTCATCTATTTGTGCTTGAAACAATATGATTCTCATTTAAAGTTTGACACTGAAGAGTCCCTCCTGGTGAAGTCCACAGAATGTGCTTGGGAAGGCGGCTAGGACAAACAAAAGTGATTAAAATTTAGGATTCCCGAACAGACGCGAGAAAATCTACTTTGTGCTACGAATTAAAATCGCAAACTGTAATTTCATATATTAATATTATACAATGTACTATATACCGTATCCTTCCTTATCACTACTACAGAAAACTCACATCTTGCGCACGACCTGGTTCAATACGACCATGTCATACTATTTTTTTGAATACAGCGGGGTTAAAGGAAGTCGGCAGCATACTCACAAGATACGCCGTGCACGCGAATTAAAAGCTCGTGACTTTGGAATAAATCACTAGCGTGCATTCCCTTTTATGTAGCCTGTTATAAGTAACAGGCTACATTAGCATTTGATTATTGTTGTTGTTGTTGGTTTAACGCCATTATCAGCACATGATAGGCTATTCTTGACGGCCAGCAAATATGGTGGAGTGATAACACCGATTCACGAGAAGCTACTGGCAAGCTTTCTCGTATATCCATTTTGTCCAGGCCCTAGACTCCAACTCACGTGATCTGTAAAGGCATTTGTAAAATAAAATCAAAATCCTATTGACACGATAATAGTTTATTTATTAGTCCAGTGTATTTTCTTTTATCATTGATTTTGTTTTTCAAGAATTAAACAATAAGTTGCTTGTTGTACGCGTGAAACAATGCAAAGTGTCAACAAATTTAAGCAAAAGTTTCGATCATATTCTCCGATGCGGGAGGTCGTGGGTTCGAAACCCGGTCGAGTCATACAAATACTTTTAAAAAAAAATGGTACCAGCATCTGCCTCGCATGGCGCTCAGTATGAAGAGGTTAGTGTTAGTGCTGGTCGGCCTGGTGTCAGGATAATGTGACTGGGTGGGACATGATGCTACATGTCTGCGGCATGATGCATTAGTGCTAGACATCATTATAAATTGCTGCATTGCGAACAAATTAGCTAGTTTTCTCTTCCTCTTTTGTTATTATTTTTTATTCTTTTTAAAGCAGAATTTAATGTACAGATTTTTTCACAATATAGAGACTTTATTGGGGACCATCTACAATTTGGTTGTAAAATTTGCTGATTTACCGCATAAATTCAACATTCACCAATACTTGCCAACACACACACACACACACGAGAATATGGGATTTTGTGTCAACCAGTCAAAAGGATTTTACTTTTGAAAAGTCACTTTTACAGTGGAGATCTGATTTTAATCAGATTATTTGTCGAGCCTCTGGAACACAGTTTTTTTTTTTTTCGCGATAAAGGTCGAGAATGCTCCAACTGAAGTTATAGGCAAGCCAAAGATCTAAACACGCACCGTAGTCGGCCGATATCCTTGTTGCACTTTCAGGTTGCTTTTCTCTGGTAAATACCTGTCAACCGGGAACTTGTCCTATTACGTAAGGTACCATTACCAAATCCTTTAACAAGTGGTGCCTTAAAATCTGACACTAGTCAACAGCATTATAGCTGAATTTGTGTATGATGTTTATCTCTGTTAAACAATCCACATAAATCATTTTCAAAGTTCAGAATTGCTGATGTTATGTACAGTTGTTATGTACATCTGATCTTTACTTTGACAGCACCATTAAAACGAGGATGCCCTATGCTATTGGTCAGAGTGAAGAGGCTTTTTCTAAATAAATAGGACACTTCTAGTCTTGTGCGGTCTTCTTGTGACGTGGACATCGGTCGAATATCTAATTATCCTAACAGTGGATATAAATAACCATATTTATGTGCCCCATCGTCCATCACGATGTATTAAAGTTCTCTCATCTTATTTCAAATATTCCTCATAATACAATGGGTAGTCTTTGTAGAGAAAGACCGTCTAATGGGTAACTACAAAAAAGTTATAGCCTTTGTTGTATGTCAGGTTGCATTGTATTGCTTCTGTTGCTAGGACCGCCTCATTATCTAATTCATTTAACGTTTTATCTAAAACTAATCTGACGTTCGTCTAAGTAGGTATATCTACTCTGAATTTCACTTAAGACTTTAAGTACATGTCCAAATGACATTGTTTCGAATTAGTTTCCCCCATCTCCTCCCACCGTTCAATATTTCTTAGACTAATTGCCAAAAATGACCATATCAACTGTAATACTCAGTGCCATATAGTCGTATTACAAGAAACTTTATATTGCTATACTAGATCAATGAGGACATTCATACGTTAGTAAATGACGTCATTACTCGTAGGTTGGAGATATCATTTTACCTATTGCTCAAAAACTATTTATTTCTATCCCTAACAGATCACTGTTGATTAGTCTTTATTTGGGATCATACAGTAATGTTGTTCTAAACTTAACACGCATATGTAATCTGAGCTTAAATCCACGGACATAATTCATAAACAGTTTTGTTAATTGCATATTAAGTCAATTAGTTTTCCTCTTAAGCGCAAAGTGAGTACCTTTAAAATATACTTACCACATATCGTATTCTCTATTTACTATATACAAGGACGCACTGAATCGTTTGTGTTAAGAAAGTTATAATTCATTTCAATTAAACTGTAGCGAAACAATTGTTAATTATTTGAATGGCATATTTAGTTAATGTATGTATAAAATAGAAATGTCGAATGCACTAATTACTGAATATCGAACTACACCTTTTTAAGGATTTTCTTATACTTTCAATATGAAATTTAAACTACGGTCTTCAATTATGGAATTATGTTTTCAATCTAAAATGTACATTTCTGTTGTTTATGAAAGAAAGCTTGTCTAAAATCAAATATAAAACTTTAAGATCGTTCAATCGCTTCGTGTTAATTGCCAATTAACACTGGGGTATATATGATTTGTTGTAAACACTGGATTGGTACACATAGTCTGAAACTGGTTTACAATTTCATGTCACTTAGTTGGAAACCCAGGTTTATAGAACGAACACTAACATAGAAAGCATGAAGATCAGTATTGCAATAAAACTATCTATAAATTTAATAATTCTGTAACCTCCGGTGGCCAAAGCGGTTAGAGAGGGAGGCCGCGGGTTGGGACCCCGGTAGAGTCATACTAAAGACTTATAAAAATGGTAAAAACAATAGCAGTTGCCTCGCTTTGCTCTCAGCATTAAGGGTTAGTGTTAGGACTGGTCGGCCTGGTGTCAGGTTAATGTGACTGGGTGGGACATGATGCGGCATGATGCTCCAGTGCTAGACATCATTATAAACTGCCACACTGCAGGCATCGTAGCCTTATGACTCCAATAGTTAAAACTACGTTAAAAATCCAAAAACACAAAACAACACATAATTTTAAAACCAATAAATAAAGAGATGAACATAAATATAACCAACATAACTTATACTAGAGAAAAGTGAATTCAGATGATGAGGCAAGAATGAATAACACTATTTATTTCTATGACGTAATTATCCGTCCTCGTGCAGCGTAAATACAGATGAGTAAATACTGATGAGATGATTTTACTGTTGCGTCAAATAGGCTGTCAGAGAACTGTGGTTCTGAGAGATATATAACCAATTCGGATGCTTTTTCTTCTCTTTTTTAGACACAAAATGTGAACATTTGAATCGGAACTATTTTCATATTGTTTCAACTAAAATTGTAATGTATTTCGCCTACATGTTGTACTGTGAAAACAACAGCCATACTAGCGAATGAGCAACTGGTTAGAACGTTTGACATATCCCTCATTGTTTGATGGCACGCGTTCTTGAAGAAATATTATTTTTAAAGTCAAGTGGAGTTTTAAAAGTTTCTACTGAGATGCAGAATTGCTGATTGGCTCGATAAAATTTATGGTCCAATAATGTGTTGAAGCGTCAACCGGATTCTTTTAAGCGCTGTGAAAAATGGTTAAAACACGTGTGTTCGGTATCATTTTACTCCTGATTTGACTTAATGAATGGCATATTGAACTGCATACTCATGAAATAGTAGGACTTTACACAGTGTGGTGACTGGTTAGGTTACATCTCATACGAGCTCTCAATATCTCAGATTTCACATATCGATTACTACGATGTGTTTATCATCACCACCACAATTTTCTCATTAAATAACAAAAAGAAATTTTCGGAAACAGCCGACAATTGGAACGGATTGCGACAGTCTCGTTGACCTCCAAAGAATATGAACAAAAGCTAATTCCATGGCTTGCCATGGTAAATCATACCATCCCACTCCACCCTCTAACTAGAATTCTCCACGATCGTGACACAAAATTAATGTCCCAAAATGCGTTACATATACACATAAGCCTTCATAATAAGAAAAGTAGAAAGGAACCTGTACCGCAAAAGTCAACCATCCCTATCCATTTACATCACCTAACATGTATCCTTTGCAGACATCAAATACAAGAACCTACCAGACCATTCATGCGTCTATTGTGGACCATGACATAATGAAAAGTTTCATATATGGACGGGCCATAGCCTCCTTGGCGAGGGAGCAGGTCACAAGAAGGCCGCGATCTGAAAGCCAAAGCCATGTTCAGATCGTATATTCTGTGACTGTGACCTTGACCCCATGATCAAAAGCGCGAGCGAATTGTATTGCAGAATAAATTGTGTTTGCTTTCTAATAGTTCATCTCAATAATCCACCAATGGCTTATAGAAAAATAAGCAAATGAAAAACTGTAACCAAAACCTACAAGCAATTTGTTCCAAGTCCGTCACCATGTTCTCGTTCAAAGGATGGAGTAGGTGTGTCACCGAATGAAGTATCTCGGTCTATAATAAATCATCCAAACGATGAAAAAATTCCATCCGGTGCTTAACGAAATGTATGCAGATAAATAAACCTTTCCCAAAACCTTTACAAAATGTTGACTCAACTACTGCAGCCGTCGGAAATGCGACTGATGTTTCTTTCATCCACTGACGTGGATACAAGTACAGTAATTCTGATGGCTCACCATCGCAGATTCCTATGCGTTTCACTGCATACTTAATACACCCCAACCCCAAGTATCCACCCAAACCTCCAGACAGTGACCCAGGGTTCTTAGCTGACAATGCCATATAGTTGACACCGTCCCCATCGGGAAAACGAATGGGAGGACGCTTAAGATTTTCACCACGTTTGGTAAATTTGCACTCAGCTGTTGATACAGACTGAGGGACAGAAAATGTAAACAATCAAATATATTTACAGACGAATTTAAGCCTCCATGCTCAGAGATGTACAGGTAGGTTAAGCTGTCAAAAGGTCAGCTAAGATTTGCCATTGTCAATACGTGAAAGATAGACCTGATCAGGACACGCGGCGGGATAGCCCATTTAGTTTTATTGGCATATGTTTTATAATTTTTCTGTATTGAGATGCAAAGAATATGCTTGAATTGTCATAATCCCTATAAGTCCATACTAAATTTAAAATCCATCAGTTGTCTAGTAAAGCTGCCGCCGACGTCATCGCAAAGGGTCTGTCAGTTAAACAGTAAGGAACCGACTCTGTGTGTGTGTGTGTGTGTGTGTGTGTGTGTGTGTGTGTGTGTGTTTATCTGAGTGTTAAACACCGTTATCTAAAAAGTTGGTTTCCATGCACGTCGAGCCCATTCCTTCAATCATTTTTTCATCAGGTAGATGAGCACATAGCCGAACAGGTTAGGATGCTGGCTTATGGGAACTACTTGCGAGTACGCGCGCTTTTTATTTGTTTCGTAAGACAGTTATCCATCTAATGGACAGAGTTGAAAGCCTTTCTATTTTCTATAAATAGGGCTAGTTCACGGTAAGTTCAAAATATTGCTTTTCTGTTTTCTTCCGATTTTACATATTCAGCTAAATATAAATATATCAAATGCATTATATATATATATATATATATATATATATATATATATATATATATATATATATATATATATATAACCTGTCGGTTTGACTTTCAATGAAAAATTGATTAGACCTTAGCCTACTTGAACTACAGTGCATTCATCTTGCTGGTGTAGAAAATAATCTCGTTCATATTAAGCATGTATGCACACAACTATTGTACAAGTCATATGGGTCATGTAGGCATTCAACACCGACTATTTAAGTAATGGGTGTAATTGTTTAGAATTTGATTCTACATACCTTTAAGTGGCAAGTATTCACTTCATTTGGATTCGTATACATCCATATTCCTTTGGAAGGTCATTATTTAGACGCCCCGACACGGCAAAATCAATGTTAAATTACGTAGACATTTCTGGACGAAATGAACCTAAAAGGTGTGATCTAGTAGTATCCGGATCGAATGTCGCGCGCTATGATGTCACAATGAAAACTACGCATATTGATAAACAAATTCGTACTACCCTCGACTGTGACAATTCCACTCGACTCGCTCTTATTTTGACCCAAGTTTAATAGATGACCACCATTGTAATAGTCCATAGTGATATATAATTTTCGTTTGGAAGTTTCTTGGAGTTAACGTACAGAGCGTAATCAGGATTGAATAGACTTTGGTTAAAGAAAATTAGTGTTAAATTTTAAAAGAACAATTTATATTTAATTTAAAATGAGTAAATGCGCATACATCACCCATGAGAGTTGTACTATTATACTTTTTCTGAAGAGAAATAGACCCTCGTGAATAATATAATGAAATTAGTTTTTTTTAACGAATAGCCACGTTACCAGTCAACGCTACGGACAATTATATAGACTTTATTTTAGCCTATTTTCGTTCAACTTGGATTTCTCGGAGTCATGCGAGAGTCTGGTTGAACGAGACTGTGCTATAAATAGTTTATTCAGATATAGATGCAAATCAACGAGAATTCTGTCCATTTCCTTGCAATCCTTTCATGTTGCTCTTTCTATCGTTGAGTTAATAACTCTTTTCAGTTCAAAGGTTCCCAAAATCATTCACCCTCGGGACTCGTGTCGTAACTCTCACTGTGGCCGAGTAGTCTAAACCGCTCGCCTTTACAGATCACAGATATCTCGCCATTGGCAGAATGGGTTCAACTTTACTGTCTGCCAACGTGGGTATGTGAAAAGGCTTGCCGGTAGCTCCTCATCGGTCGGTGTTTCTTTCCCGGGGGTATTCCGGGTTCTTCCTCGACCAAATATACTGGTTGCTATGTATAGCCTATCACGTGTTGAAAAATGGCGTTAAACCCACACAACCAGCCAGTTAGAGCTCTCGCCATCTACAATGGCAGTTCCCGAATAATTTAAAACATTTTGATTATCGGGACAATCCGTGAGACGTTGATTCTGTCTGGATTATTGGACGTTTAATATGTGATGGTTTAAAGTAAAAATTCGATCTTGTAGGGACTTTTCTGGGTGATCGCAAAAATCCTGAAAATTGGCGAAAGATCATTAATGTTCTATTTCATTTCGGTTACTACTACAATGAGTCACGAATGTACATGAAGTTTTGAATGTATAACAGTACATTTTTCTTCATATTACAACAAATATTTACAGTTCTTATACAATGGCATCGATCTAACATATTCAAAACCTATATTTAAGTTGGAATATAGAATTAAAACTGAAAATAATAGTTTCTTCTAATATTGGACACGTGTAATGTTTAAATTTATACGAGGAAGATGCCTAATATCCGATGCCTTTCGATGTAATTAAAAAGTAATTTTCACTAAAGCTATTGCAGTTTTTTTTTTTTTTTTTGTCATTACGTATGTAAAATTTTATATTCGTATTTATTTCACATGACATTTATGAAACTCGCTAAAAATATCACCCGACAGGCTCGCTAGAATGAAAAACCCCTCGTGTCATATAGAGAAGGCATTCGTCTAAGACCCTCTATTTACCTTGCTCTCAGAATTTGGGAAATGAAACGATTGTGGCAAATCTAACATTTCTTACTAATAATCGCAATGGAGAGCAAGTCCAATAAAGCCCCAAGCTTTTATAAATAATTTGAGTGTAACAAACGCAGACACCTTAATGAGCCAGCTCATTATTTTTCACACCTTATTTACTCTCTTCTCGTTTTTACTACACATTAAAGGCCAAGCAGAGGCCAAAAATAGTGTTCCACATGCTCCATAAACAACAGTGTTACGCTGTGTTTTAACCCAAGTCATGCTCAATTTTACTTCTGCTTTGATGAAGTTTGCCATGTTATGTAAACCTCTCCAGTTCTCATACGCACTTTTTTTTAGTATCGTCTCTGCTTATTAGTTTTCCTTTTTAATGAAATTATATAAGCACGATAACACCGTATGTACTTGTGTTTAACACTCCTTCAACCTCAAGGTTTGTGGACGTTGGTTTTCCGTAGCGTAATGCACTGACAGATCAGGGTCTAAGCTGTTGGTTCTCCTTTTGATTTTACATTAAGAGCAAAACACCTGACGTGCCAATACATTATGCGACGGTAGATCGGGGTTTGCGTTTTGTGTAGTTTGGGTGAGCGTTTAACACGGGTACATAAAGAGATGACCATACTAATATATGTAAATTGCACATTTGTTTTCTGTTTAATTTCCCTCTCTCCTATCTTTTTGTGATTTGTCTGATTTTCCAAGTAAATTGACAAATTTGTTTAAACCAACAAGTAATAATATAATATAGAGGCTCTAAAGTGGGTAATATTAAATTTTTGAAACTCTTTAAAAAATATCCAGCTTTTGGTCTCCATGGCTTGTAAAAGCTGGACATTACTGAGTGAGTGTCATGAGTTTAGATTTATATCATTACCACTTGATATCCTCTATACAATCCACATTTTGGCGGACAGTTTTGGAATAGATTGCCCAAGGAGATTTGGGAAAAAAAAAATAACGTCTGGTCTGAATATGGCCAATTACCTCTCCCCCCAGGGACTCGTTAACACCATGTGTAGCCTTTAATGCGCTGAAAAATAGCGTCACCAGTTCACATATAAAGCCAGTGCAAAAAAGACCCAATTATTCCGCATGCTCGTGAGATTGCTGCTTGTTGATCATTGTTATCAGCGGTTAGATTTATATAAATATTTTATTCGATCTTATATTTAAGTCTTATATTGTCCACGAGTTACATTTGTGGACCGAGATTCCTCTGACTTGGAAGTTATTTCAATATTTTGATATTACTATCCATTTAGAAAGCAGAGTTAGAAGCATACGATCGTGTGCGGAAGGACACAAATGTTGCCTTTTTTTTACAAGTTTTTTAACAAGATTGCCATTTGGGAAGCAAAGCGAAGTTGCCAAATTTAATTTTAGATCACAGAGGACAGACGCAGTATTGAAAAGTGTTTATAAAGTCGAAATATGGCGTAGGTAGCAAATTGCTATTATATAATATTACTGGATGTGCTTCAAATAAAAAAAATCATTATTTCATTGAACTCACATGTACATGCAAAGCGCTTACGTATCTCTACAATACTGACACTTTCAATGGCAGACAACGAAGCAAAGGGAAATATTTATCTTTATTAGGGAATATAAAGAGAAATGCTTCTTTGTAAAACTGTAAAATCAACCCGCACGCGTTACGTATTGTCATTGTTGATACATTGCATGGTTACGTTATTGTCAGTGTTGATATATCGCATATTATTCTCAGCGTTGATTCATTGCATAGTAACGTTGTTGTCAGTGTTGATATATGGCATAGTAACGTTATTGTCAGTGTTGATACACTGCATAGTTACGTTATTGTCAGTGTTGATACACTGCATAGTTACTTTAATGTTAGTGTTGACATATTGCATAGTTAGGTTATTGTCTGCGTTGATACATTGCATAGTTCCGTTGTTGTCAGCGTTGATCGGTGGCGTAGCGAGGGTACTTAGCGCCCGGGGACAAAACATAAACTTGGCGTCCCCTTCGAGTGCATCTGAGGTAACGAATAGTTGTATTTTCCTCATTTTGGCGCCCCTGGCACATGGCGCCCGGGAACAACTGTCCCCCCCCCCGCCCTCCCCAAGCTACGCCACTGGCGTTGATACACTATAAATTTCGCTATTGTCAGTGTTAATACACTGCATAGTTACGTTTTTTTCAGTGTTGCTACATTGCATAGTTTCGTTATTGTCAGTGTTGATACGCTGCATAGTTTCGTTATTGTCAGTATAATTTGTTTGTTGAATAAGTATCCAGGCAGTACTGAGGCTGAAGCAGTGCATGGGAACCAAGCCCAACTGAATCCAGTGTTAACGAATGAGAAATTGTTTTGTTTTTTTTTTTAATTTCGATGCATTTTTCGCGTGTATTTAAGGCACTGCATGCTCCATGTTTAGACAGTTCAGATTTGAAAGTGTCTGACATGACAGATTCATCATTAGTAAGGATAATAGAAGATGAATATGAAAAATACCAATTCATTTTCTTCAATAAAACGCAATTTTAGATACCAAGCATTAACGGGGTGGGGGTGGAAGCTGTGATTTATGAACATTTATGATCTCACCTCTCCTCCCCATTGTCCAAACATTTAATGGTCGGTTCCTAAAAATAATAATTTTGGAATTCTGAAAATTAGTTTGGACAATCTTTGATCCTACAAGAGAGCAAACGGGTCTGGACTTCTGACCAGGTAAAAATGGGAAAATCTGGAAATACAGGTTTTTAAAAGATGTATGGACAGACAACACGTTTGAAACTACTACATCGACACGAACAGAAGCCATCATCCGGACATGATATCTTGATCGTTTATAACACTGAAGACCAATATCTGCCGTAGCATTTTGCACGCAATAGACAAGTAAAAGTGAAATGCATGTTTCTGCGTAATACGTGCTGCTCCCTTTCTTATATAAAATGGAGACCAAATGGAATATTAAACTATTTTATAAGGTGTGTGTGTGTGTGTGTGTGTGTGTGTGTGTGTGATTTAGATTTTTAAAGTAGCTTTAAAAAAATGTCAGTCATATCGCTACGATGTCTGCAATGTGACAGTTTATAGTGATGTCTAGCACTGGGGCATCATGCCGCAGACATGTAGCATGATGTCCCATCTAGTCACATTATCCTGACACCAGGCCGACCAGTTCTAACACTAACCTCTTAATGCTGAACGCCAAGCGAGGCAGCTGTTAGTACCATTTTTGTAAGTCTTTGGTATGACTCGGCCGGGGATAGAACCCACGACCTCCCACATCCAAGGGGGATGCCCTAACTACTAGGCCACCGAAGCGGTCCAATAAGTTTGAAAATATTTTTGTACATGGATACCAAAACAGTTTGCAGGAAGTTCATTTCGTTCCTTTTTTTCACGGTATAACAATTTTAAGCATTCATATCTAGGAATGAGATACAAGCCTCTTTGAAACATCCAAAACACGCGGTTAGAAGGAAGTTAAAACTTTCAAAAATTCCATAAGATTCCAAGGTGAATGATGCTTGTTGAAAAGATATAGAAATCTTGAGATTGATCTTATTTAAAGGTGTAGTCATCTTGAGACTGATGTTATTTAAAAGATATAGAAATCTTGAGATTGGTGTTATTTAAAGTGATCATTCATTAGACTGTCGCCAGTTCAATAGTTATCTCGTGTAAACCCAGGCATTAAAACGGAATACCAATAACGACGCTTGCTACCAGTGATGAATTTAATGTCAAGTTTCATAATGAAAACCTCGGACGATGAAATCTTTTGTATGTCAATATTCTTTATAGCCTTCCTAAAGGGGGGGGGGGGGGTCAACGGGTATTTATATTTTTAAAACACATAAACTGCCCCCCCCCCCAGGTTAAACATTTCAAAGGCTTTATTAACTTTATAAGTCTACGGGATTATTTAGAAGTGGACATTTATTTATGGCCATGTCCAGCGGAAAATAATCTTTTGCTGTTTAACATCTGATCACCTTCACCTAATGACAAGATTATTTTCATTTTGATGCAAAGTAGTCTTATGGTGGACCTCTCTCTCTCTCTCTCTCTCCACACACACACACACACACACACACACACACTACAATACATATAAAGACTTCGCGTGTTGAATGTTTCGATACTTCAGAGTACACTGGTGGATATTGAAAAGAACGAGGATCTCGTGAACGAAATTTGTCAAAGTCAAACATGAAGTCCATTCATGACTTTAATTATACGGGCATTATTATCCCGCTATAATTTGAGAATTTTCAGTTCAAGCCTTTGAAAGGAGTCATTCCAAAAAGGCGAGTTTTGACAGCATATACTTTTTCCAAATTTATAATTACCTTTCATGTATACAACGGTCGCTTTTACAAATGAACTGTTCTCCAAGGTTTATACAGAGGGCTGCACTAATATTAAGTCAAGAGGTTATTATCCTGCGACCCACCCCTGGATCGGGTACAGGGGCTATCAAAAAGCGCGGATGGAAGAAGTATATTATTATCATTATTACTGGTATGTCTTTATGATAAAGGAAAGGTTTGTAAAAAAAATAACAACAGCGGTCAAAGTTCTTGGCTACGTTTGAAAAAGATACATTTAATAAAGAGATCAGTGGAAGCAAATACGAATTCCAATCATGAAATTGACTTGGGGAAAAAGAAAATTATCTCTTCAATAGAACGTTGTGTGACGTATACAGTTGTGAGCACGAGCTGTTGGACCAAACTATATATATATATATATATATATATATACATATACATACATTAGTAACAGAAGATCAGAAAAATGTCCATGCTTAATTCCTTCAAGCGAGTTCTCATTATCTTTATGGATGCTCTTCACGTGAATACATCATTTCTTTACAGGATTGTAACGACATGATGTATTCACGTAAAGAGCATCCATAAAATACATAAAGATGATGCAAAGGCGCTTGAAGGAATACAGTAGAGATATTTTTCTGATCTTCTGTTACATTAACAAATTTTTCTATGTATTATCCGGCACATGTACATATTCATATATCTGTCAAGGACACACACACACACACACACACACACACACACACACACATATATATATATATATATATATATATATATATATATATATATGCGGAAAGATGCAAGAATAAAGGATAAAGTCATAAAGGCCTTCTACTTTTACCACTGAAAGTATGGTTGGGAATAAAATCGTTTCTATAAATCAAGTAGGCAATAACGTGGTAAACATGCACAACATTTCTCAAATATTCTCAGTATCTCTCCATAATACATAATATTAGATGTTGTGAAATACGTCTGTCGCACTCGAAAGCAGACGACAATACGGCGGCATTGACGACGTGACCCTCAGGGGATAGCCGTTAAATGGTCTTCGAAGTCTGCCAGACCGTGTTGTATCGAGACATTGCTTAAGGATTCCATCATGCCTAAGCAGAGGGCATCTATCATTGTTGAATGGTTGCATGTAAAAGTGAAAAGAGTGCACCATCAAACTACAGACGGCACGGCATCATCAAGGTCATAAGCGGCTTACATCACAGCTGTCCCAATGACATGTGACGCGAGCCGCTGAAAGATTTGATAAATATTTTTCCCTCGGCAGCAATTATGTTTTGTGAGCCATTTTACAAAATGAAAGATGTAATATGCTGGTGATTTTAGCAGATAACAACATTTCTCGCGCCAAAATTCCCACAGAACATTTGCTAAATTGGTAAGCCGCACATGAATAGATGCTATTTTTGCCAAGGACTGACTGTTCTATCATGCGTCGAAGAAAAGTACAAAGACTACATGCCTCAAAGCCCATATTTCCCCTAAATAGTTTTAAAAAATTGGCAGTGTCATACCGATTGAAAGCTGCTTATTAAAAATTGCAACAGTTTCTCTTTTTAACCAAATGCCTCTGAAATGGGATATCTTAAATAAGACAAAGTTTTAAGGACAAAACACAAATCTGATTAACATCAGATCCCCACTGTCCACTTGGGACAGTGGAGATCTTGTTTTAATCAGACTTGGTAAAACTCTGTCCTTCCCTATCGAGAAAGAAACTCTAGCAATATAATAAAGAAAGGCCAGAATGAAAATATAGTTAATAAACTGTATCTCTCCTACCTCGAAGAAATATTGTAGGTGTCTGTTCATTATCATGTTTCTTTTACGAAATCTGAATAAGGATCTCAACGTGTCGAAGTTGCTGCAGCTGATGTTGTTGCTGTTGTAGTTCAGGATAATCAGAAAGTGTGTTAAAGTGCATTGGTAGGTGTCTATCTTTAACTGGGGAAATTATTTATCTTTCACTGTTTTATTTTTTTCTAACATTAACTACTGTCCTTTGTAGGAAGCCCAATGCTCGTAAACTGACCACAACAAAAGCCTATGTGCACAACAACGTTCCATCTATCATGAGTACAATATGTTTCCATGGGTAGGACTACCATATCTCCATTTAAAACGATCCCAAACTATGGCCTTTGTAGTTTATAAAATTGTATATCTCTTAAGCTTTATTTGAAAAAAATCTTTTAATTTCAGGTACGTACCAATGTGCATTATTATTATTATTAGTAGTAGTAGTAGTAGTAGTAGTAGTAGTAGTAGTAGTAGTATTGTCTCACTATGCAGTAACACTATAGTACTATTACATTACGACTACTACTACCACTGCTGCTACTACTAAAACAACAACAATAAAATAATAATAATAATAATAATAATAATAATAATAGTATTGTAATTTTGATTAATATATAAATAATGATAAATTTAGTTTTGGAAGTAAAATAAATAATAGATGATGATAATGATGACTGTTTTTGGGGTGTGGGTGGGGTGGGGGATATATATGTTTTAACATCCCTGGTGCAATCTAAAAACGGAAGTCGCCGGAAAATGTACACAGACGCACTTGCATAGTTGAGTCAGATTAGTATCAGTCGCCATAGGTCATGCAATGGCGGTCGAATCAATATTTGTTTCTTACCGTATTTCGGGAGCTAAAGCAAAAACAAACAACTTTACATACATTTTGAACTAAAAGCGGAGCGAATTGGCTGTTTAGAGGCACGTTTAAAGGGAAAACATGTCTTTGCCCTGCTACTAACTGGATTTGGGTTAACATGTTTTTGCTATGCCACCAATTGGATTTGGGAAAACATGTCTTTGCACTGCAACCAACTGGATTTAGGAAAATATGTCTTTGCCCTGCAATCAACTGGATTTGGGAAAACGTGTCTTTGCCCTACTACCAGCTGGATTTGCGAAAAACCTGATATGTACTCTTTTCCCCATCAGTAAGGAGAATGGAATTTCAGAGACTAATTGATACATATTGAAAAAAAGTAAATGTTTGACTCGTGTGTCAATATTCTATCTAATATGTACCCTCGAAGGGTATTAAAAAAAGAAAACGATGGGTATTTCATTCACCTTATAGAATATGGTGCATTCAAAATGGTACTGACAGGAGATTTTAATCACACGGGAATAAATAAATAAATAAATAAATCAAAAATGAATAAATAAATAAAATCGATAAATAAATTAATAAATAAATAAATTAGCCGCCATAAGCCATGCAATATATATATATATATATATATATATATATATATATATATATATATATATATAAAACACCTTTTCTCATGCATTCTGTGCTGTATGCACCACAGGAAAGATATTATTGTGCTCTCTAGCTCCACTGACAGCCCTTATGTTAGATCAGACAGACGAACTTAGAATGCATTATGAAAGACTATTTTTTTTTTTTTAAGTTGTTCATCTTCACCAATAAAAACCCATAATATCATTGCAGAGAACATGTTATAGTTAGATGTTGGTAGCTACAGTGACTTTTTTATACGGGAATTCAGATTTCTGAGATAGATGTTATCATTCACTGGGGAATTGAAAAATTTGTATTGACATTTTGGAAAAAAGTAGAACATTGTGCCGGAAATGGTAAAAGGGAATGGCTATCAATTATCTTTGCTCTCATTCACTCCAAATTGATGACCAGACAATGACAGACATCCATTCATAAGATTAAACTTGTACTTCCTCCTTTCTGATAATGATGACTATTCCCTGCCAAATGCCAAGGAAAAATACATGCACCTTATTGAACCGTGTACAATGTTACTGTTCAGCATGCACGTACTGTACGAACTGCCTCGATATTTGTACATGTACTGGGAAAATTACCAGTGTTGTGGATCGATTATGATGATATCATTCTTTCAAGTAATGCAGATACTATCATCCATAATTTATCTACAATATATGTAGTTAGCATGTTCAGCGGGTTATGTGTTCCAGTGATTTCCTAATACGTGACGGTCAGTCTGTATTGTGTGTCTCACCGGGCAAGCCACCTTACTCCAAATGCCGAGCTATGGGATGGTCTTTGTTATGCTGATGTGCCATCAAACACTATTTCATCTGCTTACATTCAAAAGAAATATATCCGTTAGAGTGTTATACTTAAAATAAGCGTGTGCATGTATGTATGTATGTATGTATGTGTGTGTGTGTGTGTGTGTGTGTGTGAAAACCTATCCAAACCAGTGCAAATCTGCAGCTAGAAACGGCCGATTTACCGTCGTAGCCAGTCAATCTATGGTCTTGGAAATAAATCTTGAGGAGCGTAGGCTTTTACTTTCTTTTCGACTCGAATCCGCGACGGATGAAAAGGAAAATAAACAAGGTTCTTCTGCAAACAGTATGTTATGAGCGTGATATTATAACGATACACGTGAGAAGTCGCCCCAAACACTTTGTAAGCCATATTTGGCCAACCTCCCCAAAGGCCATCCTATATATACATATCTGTCCCATGTAACGACCATGTAAAAATCGTAATGGGGACAGATTTATCGGTATAGGCAAGGATTTTTTGTATAGGTTTCTTCTCTCATGTGTGGACCATCCCACCAAGCGAGACTGGATGGGTTACATCTGGTGTTTTCCGCATGCTGCTGCAGGTACATGAGTGATCGAGTATGGTCTTATTTTGTTCTTCAAAACATTCTCTGCAATCTTTCGATTTTGCTCAGCGTTGGGCTCTTGTTGCAATTTTAGAAACTGTTAACAGTACTTACAGGGTATGTATGTATGTATGTGTGTGTGTGTGTGTGTGTGTGTGTGTGTGTGTGCGTGTGTTTGTGTATGTGTACGCTATCATTATAATGATCTTAAAATAATGAATATTTAAATTATTATTTGAAATGTGTTATGCATCACTGTTCACAGCTAATGTTATTTGTTGCAATATCCGAATTTAATAAAAATGTCTTATATTTTGTGTCTTACGATGATGATGATGATTGTGGTGATGGTAGTGACGACGACAAGCACCCGTGATCACCACCACGACCACGAAAACAAAATAATTACTAGCTCTCCAAGCACAACATACTAATATTAAATTTATTATCAAACATATATAATGGCACAAAGATGCAATGTAGAGAATGCAGCAGTTATAAGAAAGGAAATATAAATATTTAAATGGCTTAACATGAAAGCTACAATGTCAGTATCTAGAGATATGATTAAGCTGTGGCGTGTTAAGAGCGTTACCAAAGCTAGTTGTTTTGAAGAAAATTATTCAAATGAATAAAAGTGGTCGTGTGTTGATTTCAAACATTAATTAAAGATATCCTGCATTGCTTTATAATACATACTGATTTGCAGTGACGCCGACACGGTTAAGAAACAATACGTTGGCAACATTTTGAAAAATATGTAAATCGCCAAGTCGTTGGATCTCCAAGGTGAGGGTAGTATGTGATTATGGGCACGAATACGATCGTGTCAGTGGCAGAGCCTGTAGGCGCCATAGGTCTATATGAAAGAGCTCGTCATGCGCTTAAAATCTAATGCAGACGCCCAAGGACACGACATCAGAAAGCTATGTTGCACCCAAGACGCTGGAAGAGGTCTCCAAGGCTTGCAAGAGCAATGCTTCGTGGTCATGGCAAATTCTCTTGTATCCAAAATTGACCTGATCAATGTTTTTGACAACGACATTGACACTGCGTAGGTCTCTGACAGCAGTGAAATAGATTGTTAGTTTAGGGTGATTGTGCTTGAGCGGATTAAAATAAGGCAATTTCTTTTATGGGGATCAATATCCCTCTGGAATATTCACATATTTTAGACTGGAGAGAAACATGAATGAACATCGATACTGTTTTAAATCATCGCCAATACTTCTGAAGAACCCAGTGTGTGTTATACCGTCCCACTGACAAATGTAGCTTATGGAACTTACCTTGTATCATTTTCGACTGAAGACATCACTACTTCGCGTCTGCAGTTTTACACATCAGATGATGTTCTCCTATTAAAAGTTTTAGCCTCGACATCTTTTGCGCTACTCTATGCAGCGGCATGGCTGTAGACATCTATGGGCGCTAGCAACGAGATAACCGCCGCCATTTGATTTATCCCAGTGTGCTACCAAGGCTAACAAAGCGTTTATGGCGCTTGTGAGCTAGCCTCTGGACATGTGTTTCTCGGCATATGCCTTGGCGGTCGGTGGGCCTTCGGCCCCAATCGCGTCTGGGCTTTACTGCTGGTGTGAGACGCAGAACGTAGGCGGGTTCATTCTCAGTAACAACAACGACATCATCTCAGTTTATTCATGGGTTTCGATATGGTAAACCTCACAGGTGTCATGGCGACCGCACTGACATCGCGTGAAGGGTGGGGTCCTGCAGGCGCAGAACGATAGTGGCAGCCAGGCGACCGGCATCAAATACGAGAGTTTCTCGACCAGCTGCGTGGCCCTATTGACTGCAGATGACACCATCTGGTGCGAGGGTTTCAATTTCGACGCACAGGCGCCCTGAACACATTAACCATTTTTTGCCTCCGCAATAAGAACCCGCGACAACACCAAAAAGCCATGGCTGAGACGCTTGTCAGAGACGAGGACGACGACACATGGACTCATCTTGAAAAACAGGCGTCCGAACTGGACAAAATATACGTCCTGCTTCTTCATGAGTACCATCGCCATCTCAAGGTCAGCACTTTCCGATTCCTGCTTGCTTGGGACGAGGCCGGGGGTCAGATAGCTATTGACCGAGCATCCGAGATCTAGCCAAAGCCAGATGGGGATAATCATACTTTCGCTGCAACAGCAAGCGGTAAGATCTTCGTGGCAGCCAGTGTGTGATTATTGCTACAACAACACCGCAGACAGTGTCCAGGCGTCCTCACCTTCAAACCTACCGTGGCTATACCACGAAGAGCTCACGTTCACCTGCATTAGAGGACGTATGTACTGGTTCTCTTTTGAAAAAGACACGCTGTGTCACATCTCGTTCCTTTGACAAAAGACCCGCAATCGCTATAGATCAGAATTGATGGCACAGTTCGTTTAGCCACCGGTGACCCGGTTGGCGACCGTTTCAGCGATCGCATCATCGCTGGAGCTATAGTAGTCCCGGAAAACATCAACATCTACCTCAACTTCTTTACTGTCGTACGGACGCGCCAAGGTGAAAGGCTAGAAGTCCGTGCCAAGGGGTTGACACGATGTGTGGTCGCGTGAGAGTAATTAAAGTTCTACCTGAACATGTTCATTGAGGAACTATCAGTCTGGTCGTAAAGCTCGACGATCCTGAAGATTTTCGACTCACGAGAATATCAGAAGAGAGGCTGTCCTCTACGAGAAATACCAGCGTGGTCGACTACGTGGACTGCACCCTAACTGTCATGTCCATAGCCCTGCTGACCACCATAGTCGCCCGCGTCCATCGCAGTTCGGTCTAGGCTGTCTGTCCTTGAGATATGACCTGCATACCAGCCACTTATTTGTTGCAAAGGCAAAGAAGCACAACGAAATCCGCGTCCTAGCGGAGGTCAAGCTCAGTCCCATCCTTGACCGATCCGTCTCCTAGGAAAAGATTCTAATCATCCTGGACGAATGTGACTAAGTACAAGGTGGCCTAGCTGCGCGATTCCTCGACAAGGCGGCAGTAAACGGGTTGATCGCCCACACAATGGACGAGGCCCGCGCAGAGATCTTGTCAACGCTTGGTGCGGGTTGGGAAGTCCTCTTAATCTGTGCAGCGAGCCGCTGGCGTGCTCTGCCTATGGGTAGTCGCTCTCCCCAGCGCATTGGCCTATGAGCCCTAATGGGGTGGCATCCTGCTAGAGGGCGAGTAGTATTATAATGGGCATATACGCAGGCAGTTATTGAATTTGTACTGTCTGTAAACTCAGTTGCCTCTTTTTGGTCGTTAACGTATCGGTTCATTATTTGTGCATGGAGACGTTGATAGTTTTCCATTTTCACCAGCAACATTTTGAACTCAGCCATGATAATTTATTTATTCTCGAGAGCCACCAAGCACAGTTTGCTGCTCGTATTGAGACTACTTTGTGGTGCCACGAGAACTTCTAAATAAACACGTATTCGTGAATGGAGTCATATCGAAATTATTTTGCTCGGACTACCAGGACACCGGTTATTATCGATTTAGCCCTGACAATTCTGACTGGCGCACCAATAGTAGTTGTCGCGGTCATGAATCACAACAGTAGCTACCGCGTTTGTATTTCATGAGCAACGAGGTTCTCTTAACGACTTCATCTCGCCATTGCCTTTCCGCTTCGACTATTTTATCACGCCGATCACACCGAGGGTCCAATATAGTTCTTCTGGTAATAATTTGATGGTATAGCATAACTGCTCGACATGCCGACCTTTGTCCTTTTCTACTGGTACAGCTGTCCTACAATCAAAGAAAAATAACGAACTGGGAAATATTTAAATCTGCGGAAATTGTGCGTTCTTGAGGCCTGGCATTACGTACATGTAAAGCCATAATCATTACGGCATCTAATATGTCTGAAACGATCGTTCTCGTCTTCGTCCAAGGACTGTTACATGTACAAGTGCGTTCTTGTTGAATAGCAGTCGAGATCTTTCTTTTCTGAGTTGAGTCAATGTTCGCTAATTATAGCAACCGAGGTAGGTTCAGCGGTGAATTTCACTTCCTCGTTGTAGAAATAATCCTGAGAATTTTCACCCCTGGTGGTGCAGTCAACGACCGGGTGTTTTTACGTGCTAATGCAATGATTCGAAACTGGTTTGAAGCCCGTATTGGCACATTAGAGTGGTTCCAACCGTCGATTTCTATTTGACCCTTTACAAGATTATATTTCAGTGTGTACAAGAGTTCGTTCACACTATTTTCGCGCATTTATGCAGCAATAAGCAAAACAAAACCACTTCCAATTGTTGCTAGCGTCACATATCAGCCGATTCACCACTTAACCTTATCACCGCGGTCAGATTCCATTACTTATATGTAATAGCAAATCTAATCATAAGCACCAACTCCAAAGACGGTTAATAACACCAACTCCAAAGACGGTTAATAACACTAACTCCAAAGACGGTTAATAACACTTCATTCTCATGTACCCCATGTATCGCTATAATTTCGCCCTTACTAATCTTAAACTGCAAGCAAATAAGTGCTAAAGAAGTTGTCATCAGAATTTGACCTAAATAGAAAATTTATGTCGTCTAATATTTTGACTTCAGCATTAGCATCTTCCAATTGTCTTTTTACTATTAACTGAATAGTGATAGACCCCCACCAGACAGTAGACGCGTACAGAGTGAAGAGTACCTGATCTATCGGCAACAAGTCTCCAGTCATCGTTTGCATGAAACCCGTGAATATTTACATCTACAGCAGAAAAGATAGTTCAGAGTTTACTCCAACAACAATCTTTAGATATTTATTTATCACGTTGGCACTGCCAGCCACGACCTTGATATCACTAAATTTTATATCCACACATTGCTTAGTCGCAGCAGCATCATGATCAATGGGTTCGTGCATCAGATAAATTTGATTTCCATTCATGCTAAAGATTCCGGTCAATTCATCGCCAGTTTTTTTAAATTTTCGATTTTGTATTTACGTGGACTTAGTCTTTGATAAACACAGTCGATGTACGAGAGTCTCTGATTGCCCCGTTTTCGGTCGTTTCAGCCAGGTTTTTCCCGTCCAGTCTAGTTTGCAATAAGACAGTGGTCAAGTCAAAATATAAACGATGTTGGGGTGTTACCACCTGTGCTATCCAGATCGTTCCAGGTCCTGTTGATAAATAAAGGTTGATAATGCCAGTGTCTTTCCGATATAAATTAGAAGTGGACCACAAAAGGGTTGCAATTTTAATCCCATCAATGTCTGAGGACATACAATAAATCGGCGTAGTTAAATGTGCGTCAAAAACAATATCTGATTTAACTTCCGAAGTACAAGAGAGTTATAACACTGATATAATTCCAGGAAATATCTTTGATTAAAGTTTTCTAGCGTCTTTTACTGGCGCGTACACAGATGGAATAATGGCATGGTAAGTTTCTAAATCAACAATGCGCTTGTGAAATTTGAATTCTGGAACTTGGGATCCTTGACGAACATACTCGATTGCCTCAGTGGTAATAGTGGCCGCGAAACATTCGCAATTTTGTTCATCTTGGACTATATATTCAATTTCCGCTCGTTTGGCTCGTGGGGGAAGTTTGATGTTTAGTCATGCTGCAGTTTCATGAAGCTCTCCCACAGTCTGACGCGGTTCTATTTTAATACTTAATAACTTATGTCAACTTTTCTTGCACTTCTTAAGGTATTTCTACGCTCGAGCGCAGCTTGTTTCCGTTGTTGTACAGCTAACCTTGCCGTTGCCGGTGTAACTAGATGTGGGTTATCCAGGAGTTGCTGAGTCCTAATAACTCACGTATGACAGGTTTTGCATACTCATTGGTATTAGTAACCCACGTTCTCGCACAAGTCGCCTTAGTTGCATTACAGTCGGCATACTGGTATACGAGTTAAATCCTTGCATAACCGAAAATTCCGTCAGTTAAAATTTTAAGTTTTTTTTTTTTACAAAGATCAGAAACTGCAATCGCTTCAATCCTGTCTATTATTTTTCTTCAACATCGTAGGGTGTTTTCGTAACGTTGTCGGGTATTTCTATAATACATGCGTTAGCGAGTCTTAGCCAGCACGCATTATATTACTCGTGAACAGATCCACATGGTCGGCTAAGCAGGTTAAGGGACTTAACTCCGATGCTGCATGTAAGGCATGGTCGAACACCTAGACCAACACACAACGCTAGCAAATGTGATATACAGTATTCTTAACGTCATGTTCTGCCGCAGATGTTACATTTCTCAAGGCATTCACCTTTGCAGTGATTAAGCCGAACGCGACAGAAATTTTGTACATGTAAAAGTTTACCGAATTGAATGATTTTTCAGTCACCGCCGTTTTATCTCCTCATAGGCATACATTGATACTTGAAACAGGTGGATAAAATATGTCTAATATAGTAGAAATATACGGACTCCATCAAGCGAACAAAGATATTTTTATTTTATTACAATATGAACATGTCAATCAGCGGTTTGCAAAAAAATAGACTTATTCTTTCAGGATCATGAAATTTGATTTGCCTGCAAACTCAAATAATATATCCTCCAGAAAGGTGTCGGCCCAAATAAGTTCAAATGACACATCGATGACTACTGCACCTACTAGAATACCACCAGACTTTGTATCCGTCAATGCCAAATGTCTCGTAGTGTTTGTAAATTTCCTCGATAGGTTTTGCTTCACTGTTTTGCCAATAGCTTCTGAGAATTTCTCCCAGTGCTCGCGCTTCTCCACTTTTGCATTGTTGTATCCCATTTAATAAAATATCACCACTGGTTATTGAGTGTGGGTGCCCTCGTTATATTATTACTAAAAGTATCTTTTCAACTGGTTTATCCTTGGTGATCTTCGCTCCTTCTACTCTTTTCCCTTGTTGTTTCAATGTCATCATTATAGGGTTCATTCGTTCACTATCTGTACTATGAAGTGTAATTAACATTAGCTACTTCATTTTTCCTGCAAAATAATGTATAAGTTATTTTTTTCAATTTTTACTCATACGATTGGCCAAATCTACATTGACGCTGTTCCAAGATGATTCCTATATCGATTATTTTGTGAGGAAGCTCCGATTACGAGTTTGAAAAATCATAAATTTCTTGAGTCTCTTTGTCAATTCTTTATGGTGCATTAAAGAGAAACAACGACTTTACTTTTTCTGTAACTTTACGCACACTCCATTGATCTGATACATTATGATACATTATGATACATTAATTCCGGAGTCAGATCTGCTGGTAAATTATTGCAAAATACCATATGTATCAATCTGAGAATTTGTTTTCGACATTTATATGTATCCCGATAATTGTTTAAAATAAAAGTATTCTCACACTACCTCCGTCGCAGTTAGTATAAAATATTCTCGCACTAACTCTGCCAGTATAAAATAATCTCGGACTAACCCTGCCACGGAGAAAATAATATCAGCACAATATTTTGCTCAGTATAGTAGCCATCAATAATCAGATTCTTGCAGTAGTATTGTTATAATCAATAATATAGGGCTGTCTGCGGCACCTAGTATAGTAACGTCACATGCGGGTGCCCACGGGGTGGAATGGAGGCTCACCACGGGTTGTACACTTGCTCGAATCATACACTCGCATGTGATTCGAGCGTAAATTCATCGGCTACGGAAGGAGCTGACCCATCCCAGCTACCAAAAATCTAAAATGCCCAATGTAAGACTAATGGGCGCGACGCACCTTTCGAGGACCTCTTCGACGTGGGCGAGATCGCAAAATGCTTCCTCTTCCTCAAAGCCGATTTAGCCAACGAGAAGGAAGACAGTGGCACAGAAGCAAAGAAACGCGATGTCCTTTTTGATCGCACGTCAAAGTATAACCGCGCGTATCAAGAGACTGAGGACGCACCTGCTCGAGCAAAATATTCCTTGTCATTATTCAAAACTAATTTCAATATGGTGTGCTCATATCGCGTTTTTACATCAACTTATTTCGAATATGAAGCAAACGCGTTTAATTTTTTTATATTAACTTTTCTAATAAAATGGCACGTGATAAACATCACAACCTGCTTGTTACAACAGTCTAGAGTCCTATTTCGTTCAGCTTAATCTCATCCATATATGTAGACATGAGCAATGATACCGCTGTCGACTATAAAATGCTTGACAGCACTTTAGTATATAAAAAAGGTAATGCTTTAATACACTTATTAATTTTTGCAATGACATATCACTTTCTGTTTTAGTGTCATTTATTCGAGAGATTCCGAGTGGGTGGTATTTTGTTAGCTTATTAAATGACAAACGGACAGTTATTCTTGACAGTTAAAACGGTAGTTATACTAAACCCCCACTTATAAGGCGAGAAATAAAACTACATTATTTTATATGCTGTCTGATATACCTCATAAAGAATCTCTTTACAAATTTAGTTACTATAATAGCGTGAGTAGGATAAGTAAACAGTATGACATATCGAACCATAACAAATGTTTTCTAAGACTTGTAGCCGTAAAATAATAAGGCAGACGATCAGGTCATCCCAATGACGTGGATGAATCTAAAGACAACCAATACGAGACAACACAACAAACCACGCCTCTTGCGACAAATCCACCTTGACGGGAAAGATGGAAATGTTTACAAATCTGAGATCAAACCATCAGTTCTAATGTAAAAAAAGACACAACGTAGGTAACAATGCCCTACATTATAAGGTGACTAATCCAACTTGGAATCATCCGTCCGTGTTTTGCCTGAACATACGGAATTTACTTTCCAAGATTTTCGTCGGACTCTACATATCATCAAGTAATTTTATTTTCTGTTTAACAATATGGATTACCCGTCATTCCTAACACTTCCTGTTTGGCACCCTTCATTGTTATCTCGAAATGATATCTTATCTGTAAGATTAGATTTTCTGATAGACATTTTTCTTAACGTTGTTACAGAATGTTTGATGTCAGTACTCACTTCCAACACTTTGCATACGCCTGCCGATTCTTCTCTGTCCCATAAGACAAATGTTCTTGATTCTTTCATCTTTCAGTTTCAATTTCTGCTTTAGTTCTACGTCAAATTCATTTAACAAACTTTGTTGGCGTTTTGTGGTACGAAAGAAACTTCATGATTTCGAGATGTAAGTATCAATGGTTTATGTCACTGTGAGTGAAAAGAATAAAATGGTTTCTACACCTTAACATTAGTTCTACAACATATGCCTGGATCAAAGTTTGTGAATGCCATGATATTGGATTAAGGAATAAACTTTTCCATTTTGGAATCAAAACATCAAAGGTCAAGCTCACAGTGACTCGAAAAAACATAAACTGATTTCCGCAAAATAATGTGGTGTTCAGACTAAAAACGGTTAAAGCTAAATGACCTTATGTTTTCGACCAGAATATTTCTAAAAGTTTGGATTTCTAAAGTCTGAATACTATTAAGTACAGATGCACTTAATGAAATTAGTTTACATGCATGTCTCTTGAATAAAGCTGTCTCAGACACTCATTTCATGCAAATTGCAGTAATCTACGCTGTCTGGTTATATCATCGTTACTCTAAGCTAGGACATTTTTAAAAACAATACAAGCAATGATTTCATTGATGACGTGCTCTTTCGTTCGTGATTAAATGAATGTAGCGGTCAAGTGTAGAAAATTCCTCTACATATGTCGATATCTTCGTCAATCTGGGTCGTTTCAATACATTAAAAAATCTGCATGTTTACACAGGTACAATGGCACTACACGAAGCTTAATCGACATAGTTGGCCAATAAAGTGGCATTACCAAACTTTAATCGATGTAGTTGACCAATAAAGTGGCATTACCAAAATGGAACTAAATAAAGCTTAATCGATGTAATTCACATCTGATGCTAATGAACATTCACCCTGGATAACGGCAGACGACCTTCTCCTTGAATATGCTCTTCTACGAGGCGCCGTAGCGGACAAAAGCTGGTCCAATCAGAACGTTGCCTTTGAAGTTTTAATATCATTTGTCCAGAATTCCAATTTCACGTGTTGTATCTTAAATGCTTGTCCTTAAAGTTCCATTTTCTAGGTCAAGAGTTTAGATTGTATCTGTTAAATTAAACAGTAGTAGTTGAAAGTTATATTTTCTATGTCGAGGTTTTAGATTGTGTCGTTTGAATTACACGGCGGTGGTTGAAATTTCGAGAATTCCTAATTTACGTATTGGTTCAAAGAGTTTATGTTGAAAGTTCCATTTCATTAGTTGAGTATTTAGATTTCATCTGTTGAATTACACAGCGCTGGTTGAAAATTCGATGTCCAATGTCGAGTTTTTAGATTGTATCTTAGGAATTACTCTGCGGTTGTTGGAATTTTAATGTCATTTATCGAGAGTTTCATTTTAACATGTTGAATCATATTGATTGTGCTGAAAGTTCCATTTCGTATGCTGAGTTTTTAAATTGTATCTGTTGAATTATACAGTGGTGATTGGACATTTTATTGTGCTGGTCAGAATTGTTATTTTTATACGGTGAAATGATGTGTTGGTGTTAAAAGTACCATTACACAAATATCCGCTTTAACAATTCAAAATAATATCGAGTATTAAGATACATCGTTCGTGTATTCAATTATGAACCGCCATTACATTTCATGCATTTACAGTTTGAAAGTTACCATTCACAGGTCGAGAATTACTACGAATTTCTTTGCTTGAAGTTGCTCTCGCGAACGGACCGCGTTATTTTTAAACAAGGAGGCTACTTCTCGTTGCTGTGAAATTCAACAGATGAAATCTAAATACTCGCCATATAAAATGGAACTGTCATCACAAACAGTTGCGTACAACGTGTGAATTAAGGATTCTTGACATATGATACTGAAATTTCAACCACCGCTGTGTAATTCAAAATATACACTTTAAAACGTCGACATAGGAAATAGAACTTCAAATCACCAGTGTATAATTCAACATATAAAATCTAAAATCTCGATCTAGAAAATGGAACTTTAAGGACACGCAATTTGATCCAACATGTGATATTGATTTCTCCACATACGACATCGAAATTTCAACTGCAACTTTCTCATTGGACCAGCTTTTGTCCGCTACGGCGCCTCATACTCTTCTTATTGATACGAATGTTGGGTTGTCGTTAAAAACGGGAATGCTGTGACGACTGTTGGGTTCTGGTTAAAAGTGGGAATGCCGTGACGAATGTTGGGTTCTGGTTAAAAGCAGAAATGTCGCGACGAATGTTGGATTCTGGTTAAAAGCGGGAATGTCGTGACAGATAGCCCTACTCATCTTCTGGCACGAGTTAGTACAATAATACAAAAAAGATCAGTCTAGAAAAGACAGTATATATTCTGTTCTGTTACCTGAAAGTTTTATGAAAGTTAATGAAAAAGGGGGGGGGGGACCGGTCTAGCCCTGAGCTTGAAAACTAAAACATACTTCATGGAACTTTGGAAAAAAATGCATCACGGATATTGTATACTGATCATTAGGAACCAACCATTTAAATTTTTTTTTTTGGGGGGGGGAGGTCTGCGATTTTGTTTTGAACCAGATATATTGTTTTGTTTACCTCAGATTATTTTCATCGGAATGGATGTAATTAGTTCCTTTTTGTACAAATCGAAGAGAATGGATGTAATTAGTTCCTTTTTGTACAAATCCAAGCAAGAATATTGTTTTGAAGCTATTTGGGAGCCGATTTCTTATTTTAAGAAAATCCCAGACTCCCACTTCGTCTGAACCAGAAAATGAAAAGATGGACACTTTATCTGATCATAATTCCAGGAACCAAATAATCACTCGGGCTTAAATGGCTCAGTAGATTGGATTGGTGAAAGGTTTTCTAGCAAAACTGCAAACCATTAATCTAAAACGAGTATTTGTAAAAACCTTTCGGAAGCGTTACTAACAACTTAGAGGCACACAATACATTACCTAGGCGGTTTAAACCGTGACAAACTGACAAGTATTGCAATCTCATCGGACACAACAGTGACCTACAACATTAGCGGCTTCTTGTGGTTTGTCGGCTGCTGGAATTATAATCCATCTTTATTTCCTCCATTAGTAACATGTAAAAATGGTACAGATACGAGCATGAAAAGAACATGACGTACAAGTACAAGAACATATAAAAATTACAAACTCATCCAGACCATATATTTTTGCAAATATTTGATTGGTATGATTGCCCGTACGATACGAGCTTCACCCGATAAGGATTGGTTCTGGCCATTTGACGACTGCTACGGTCTCCTGTCGCAGGGAGAAAGGCGATATGGTTATCCCTTACCGGGCACATGGTTCTACTAAGTGTGTGTGTGTGTGTGTGATTTAGATTTTTAACGTAGCTTTATCAATTTCTCAGTCATATAGCTACGGGGTCTGCAGTGTGGCAGTTTATAGTGATGTTTAGCTCTGGGGCATCATGCCGCAGACATGTAGCATGATGTCCCACCCAGTCACATTACCCTGACACCAGGCCGACCAGTCCTAACACTAACCTCTTAATGCTGAGCGCCTAGCGAGACAGCTGTTAGTACCATTTTTATAAGTCTTTGGTATGATTCGGCCGGGGATCGAACCCAGTACCTCCCTCATCCGAGGCGGACGCTCTAACCATTTGGCCACTGGAGCGGTCTTCTACTAAGTGTATTCCAATGAATCAAATAACTCAACCAATAAAGAACGCATTAAGAAAACAGTTTAAGTCGAGATTTTTCATTCCATGTGTGAAATGCTAACATCATTCAAATCGTGCTGACTTTATCTGCAGATAAATGGGGTCATTGGTATATTCTTCAACTCAACATATATACATGTGGTACACAATACAATTGTCAAGGTTGAGAAGTAGGTTATATATTACATCAAAAGTATAAACAGTTATATAGTGATATAATCAGTGCTTTGAAGTCAAGTTATTTATGAGGTAACCCAACCGGATGATTTTGAGTTAATTCGTTCATTTATCATCGTTTCGTTAGTTAGCCATTTTAAAAAGGAATCTAAAACACACACACACACACACGCGCGCGCGCGCGCACATTTTCCGATTAGTTGCAGAATTCATGTGGGCTTCCTGCAGAAAATATTGCATTAGACATCATACAATTTCTGTAGACATCGGGGTCACTCCATCCAGGTGTGTAGGTGAATTCCCTAAACCGTATGTGCTGAATAGTTTCTTTGTTAGATATATTTTGAAGATATGCACCAATTAGAATGTCACAATTATTGATAATATGCGACCACATAGTGGACAGTGTCCGTAGTTTTAGAGGCTTCTCAAACTATGACCATTCTTTCATTAACACTGACTTTAGAGGAAATAAAGATTCATAAATCATGAATATACGAAACAAAGACGTAACAAGTACTCTTGTTTGTCATCAGATGGCGTAGTGTACACTGGAACTTCTAGACTGGTTTTCTATCTTGAAAAGGCTTTGCGTGTCAGCAATGTTTGTGAAAAGGTAACAAAGATAGTACACACACACTATTTGGAGAAGTAGTTCGTGGGTCTGTTCCTCTACGAAATGTTGCCAAAGCGCAATAACATGAAAAATGTAAGTATTCATTCCGATGTTGGACACATTAATTGATGTTTTCGATAAAGCAGGATATCTCATCTCGTGAGATTATTCAAAACGATGCAAAACAAATTTTTTCACGTGTGTAATATATCTGTAAGTATGCTGAAAGGGTTTAAGTCTTGCTTAATGGATTTGTTGGCGTTAACTTTTAGCGCGGTTTTTCCTAATTATTGATGTTTATGAAAAAAAGTAATTAAACATTTAGAAAATTAAAGTTAATGAAATCTTTATTTTACATCGGTTTACGTTTTTTAAACTAAATGCTGCGATTATTAAGTCTTTGTCCAACCACCGGATGAGATAAGAATTCTTTATTTTAGACTTGTTGGTCCATACACCTAAATTAAAACACAAGTGTATTTTAAACATAAAATATCGTAAGCTTGATTTTGGTGGGTTATACGCAATTTTTCAGCACATGATAGGCTATACATGACGGCCAGTATATATGGTGGAGGATGACGCATGGAGGACCCCTGGAAGAACCACAGCCCCGTGGGAAACTAATAGCAGGCTTTCTCACATATCCACGTTGGCCGAGACAAGACTCGAACCCACGCAGACTGTGAAGGCAATGGAGTGATCTATAAAGGCAATGGAGTGATCTGTAAAGGCAATGGAGTGATCTGTAAAGGCAATGGAGTGATCTGTGAAGACAATGGAGTGATCTGTAAAGGCAATGGAGTGATCTGTGAAGGCAATGGAGTGATCTGTAAAAGCAATGGAGTGATCTGTAAAGGCAATGGAGTTATCTATAAAGGCAATGGAGTGTTCAATAAAAGCAATGGAGTGATCTATAAAGGCAATGGAGTGTTCAATAAAAGCAAGCGCCTTAGACTACTCACCCCCTCGGCGCCATCAAACATCACAGGTGTTTTACGCATACGTATAGATTACATATATACAACTTCAGAATGTGTCTATCATTGTTAAGAACAAAATTATGTAAGACATTTAAAATAATTTGTTCTACCTATCTATATGTAAGATATTTATCGAATAGTTTGTTCTATCAATATATAATCTGAGAATTAAAACGAATATCATAGTTCCACACAAATGTTAAGTAGAGTTCTTGCTATTAGATGTTCGCATCATCCTTGAAAATACATACTTTCTCGATTATATTCTTCAAAACTAACTACATTGTACTTTTCAAACACTGTAAAAGGCACTGTTCCATCTTGGAAAGCTTAATTGTAAACGAAGACTATTGTTATAGCCAGTAACAAATTTTATTTGTATACATATAATAAAGTTTGTCCACAGAGGTGCGCAATACAGTGTGCAGCAATAAGATTTGAATTATCTAAATGCGATAACTCAAGAACAATTTCTACATTTACTGTGTCGTTTCATCTGGTTACATTGAATTGATTTTCACAGTGATCACAAGAATATCAATTTATGTTAATATATCTGTTCCTATCCATTGGTATCCCTCGCTCTCAACCCACCGTATCATACGCTGGCATGCTGTCTGCGTATCGAACCGCAGGTGGAATCAGACCACAATTAAATAGTTCCGGTTCAGTACCAATGTAGTCCCAGTCTATTTTGAGAGCATTTTTCCTGTCTCCTTCTGGTGGTGATACAAGAGTTAGATTTAGACATTCTTGGTATGGGTTTAAAGGTAATCGTTTATTCTTTAGAACATGAGCTTATGGTGCGGTTGTCTGTGTGTGTTTCGGCGACAGTGTACAGTGAGTAATAAGGTCTTGGTGATGATCCGGAAGTGAAATCTGTGTTTTATTTCACGTTGGTTTGTTTACAGTCCAGCCTCTCAAAGAAATGCCGGTGAACCTATGACAAGAACTTCACCGTGAAGTCATCTTTGAAGGTATTTTAGATTAACATATGATTTGTATTGATTGTCACACAATGGAAACTTCAGTACTGAGAAACAAATGAAGAGAATATGTAGTAAAATTAATTGTGTTCTGGGTCCAGGTAGACAAATTAAATTGTGTAAAGAGGTTATTGGTAATACACTATTCAGGTGGGTGGGCGATAGTACTCTGTAAGGAAATGGCTAAAAATTGTGGTAATGGTGATGTCCCATTTATTTTAGCTAAGTATTCTGCAACATTTCGGAGTGAGTGTGTCAAAGAAAAACTTATAAAAGACATATTCAATACCTTTTACATCTACAGACTTTGACGCAGTGTACGGCAATAGAGCGTCTGCATGTAGTGAAAATGAACTTATGAAAAATCTATTTCATTGCAAGGTCAAGTGTATTTTGTACAAAACTTTGAGAAATTGAACATGAACTGTTTTTCTGCAAATACTGCTTGCAAATAAATTGGATTCTAATCAGTCCTGAACAACCTTGCTAGTAGTTCCTAAAAATAGGTATGCCTGTATTAGCATTTATTGATGAAGCTAATGACAACACTAGACATGTATTTTGGTAACATCAGTAATAATAATAATAATAATAATAATAATAACAACAACAACAACAATTTGAGTCCCAAACATTATCATGATATCCAAAATAAAATGTTTTGAATATTTTTATATGCTTTGTTCACATGCTTTTCTGTAGATGTTGTACATCTATCTATTCTACTACAATTTGTAATTCAGTTATATATACTTTATTAATTAATTAATTAATCTTGCCTTAAAATCTATTACCACACTCTTGGTATCGTAATGTACAAAATGCAAAACTTTGGTTTAATAGTCTCCGTTCTGTAAATTACCAACCACGTTAAGTTGCCTCCTTGTATCCTGATTTTTAAAGCACTCCATGTCTTTGCAAATGACTACACCGTACAATGATACAAACTAATTTTCCCAGTTCTCAAAAGTAACACACAAAAACAATATGAAAAGCTATTTATCACAAGTACAGAAAATATCATCAAATCACAAACTTATATATATATATATATATATATATATATATATATATATATATATATATATATATATATATATATATATATATATATATATATATATATATATATATGTCGACTCTTTAACTATGCGTGTGCTATTCGACACACCGTAGATCCGTAGATTCCACTGTAGAAAAGCAAACGGATATACACGTGCATATATATTGAGCGTCACTAAGCAAAGTGCGCAATGTTTAGTTCACCATTCACGATTAGTGTCACCAGTTACAACCACCAGACCTGAATGGATTACCTCCTTCTAAAGTATGAAACACCTCATATATTTAACTTCGTAAGTTTGTAATTTTGTTTAAAAAATTGGTCTTTTTCTTCATTTGAACCACACTCTTGCCTCGCGGGATGTGTCTTCTCACATACTAGCGGAAACACATATCATAACTACAATAGTTCTAATAGTTGCAAACAAAATCAATATAAATCCCATTTATGCATACATATAAAATGTATTTAGGATAAATAACTGATGTCAAGTTCTTTTCATTATATTCAGACATGTAATAAGAACGAATAACTGATAATACCTGAAGATATAAACATAGACGGATAAGTATTTACAGAACTGCTTGCGGTGATAGAAGAGAGGAAAAGAACTAATATGCAAACAAATAATTCATTGCATAGTATTTACTTCAGGAATGTTTCAGAATTTTCTTCGCAATTATCAGTACCCACCACAACTGTACTTTAAATACTTAAAGTTTGATAATCATAGTGTCACAGGTATGCAAATAAATATGACTCCAATGGGACTAGGTTGGCTGGGAAAAGACCATTATATCAGTATTGTCTTGTTTGACACATGCATTATACGCAGACCTAATGTAGATGCAAAACGTAACGCTCATTGCATCATTTTAGTCTTCATGTAATACGTTGATTACAACGTAACAGCTCAATATTATCTCAATGCCGTGATCTGTTGCGCGTAAAATGGAATATCAAATTGCATAACTTAGCTTATATAAATACATTTTCCACAAAACGAATTGTACATGAATATTTAAATGAGTTAATAAACTACAATTTTTCACTTATTACGTACAATGCGTGATATTTCACTATACCACACCCACCAACCTTGTTGAGTCTATTAGTATTACTAATAGCCCTTACATGTAATATTCACAGGTGTTTTATAGTTATCTGTTACTTTGATCTTAATTGAATTTTCTCTACTGTTTATTTCAAGCTTGTTATTGACCATAACTCAGTTGGTAGAGCATAGAACTCCAGTGATACCCGCCCAGACCAGCTTACAATTCATTGGCATGATACCCAGGCCAGCTTACATTTTATTGGCATGATACCCAGGCCAGCTTACATTTCATTGGCATGATATCGCCAATAATATGTTAAAAACGTCGTTAAAACCAACAAAACACTAACATGTTATAACGAACCATTCTTTAAACCTGGGTTGATTCATTTAGAGTGTTTGAGTCAGATATCAACCTGACTCAAAGGTCGGATTTTCCTTTTTTGTCTTTTTATTTTTTTTTTCCCTTACTTTTACAGGCAAATCTGTCGCAAATTCCTGTGAAAAGTTTATAGATGTCCACCACCAATTTAGCGGAGAAGTATTGCCTCCAGAATTTACCATTATTTGTGAAGGGTTGAGAAACAAAGCCAACCAGAGTTCGCATGAATTCAATAACATACTGCGTGAATCACAATATAACATTTAGGCATGATTTAAAGAACATTCCGCGTGAATACCAATATAACATTTAGGCATGAATTCAAGAACGTTCCTGCTTAAATCATTATATAACATTAATCGCAAGATAATATGAAAAACCTTGTACTTGTAAAAAAAACGGCGCCATCTCAAAATGTTATCGTGTACATAATACCACCCAGAAATATTCAATATATTTGGGTAATCGGAAGTGTGGGGGGCAAATGATGTAAACAATTCAACATGTAGGAGACGACTGATATCGTTTTTAGGCTTTTATTGTCTGGCATCAAAAGCCGACCAGAGATATGCTTTCTGAAGTTACAGGATCTACTTACTATTCCTCCCGTGTACTATTTATAGCTTAATTTGATTTCGTGTCATACTTCCATTTAAAAAATATATTCACCAAATACAGATCAATGTATTTGATCAATAGGGACTTGATCCACTGGTCTATGACAGGTACGTTGGGGTTAGCATGAACAAATTTCCTGTTATTATTAACAGATGGGCCACAGGGCGGTTCTGTGAAAGCTTTTAATACAGCCTCAACATTGACGCGTTCGCATTACGGTCTGTATTATCTACCCAATAAAAAGCGATCACACCGATTTGTACCACTTTTCCATTAAGATTCAAATATACCATTCAAGTGTTCAGAAAACACAGCGGGAGAGACTATTGATAATTTATGTGAGTTTCAGTAAGTTAAATTGCTGTTATTCTTTGAATTTTAATCCCGATTACTCCAAAACAAAACCATTGCAAGAGAATAACAAGTTCTCCGGCAGTTTATATTCATAGTTTCTAATGTTACTGCCCGGGTATGTTATCTTCGGATTGTAAATTAATCCATGTTTTTGAGAAGAAAAAAACCAACCCCCTGGAGCAAATACTTCTTGCCCATATCATGCCAGAGTAAATGGATTTTCAGTAGAGTTAGAGGTATTGGCAAAGTAAATGACTGTTCAAATTTGCCGTGCAAAAAGGGCCCACTGCAGTATGACTGAATCAAAGTTATCCAACAAAACAAACGAACTTTGGGGGCATGACCTTCGTGTAATTATGGATATGCTAAGATGCAGTTGTGTACAGGTGTTAAATAGCTCCACACTAAATGAGCCTCCTCCAATTGCTAAACAGCCTCATTTGAACAAAGAAACAGAAAGCAAGAGACAGAAGGTCTGTTGATACAGACTTCTATTTGTATTGCTGGGATAAAATATGAAGCATTCATACACTGGCAGTACACTTGTTTGCGGGTAGCTACTCTTCAGTTTTGGAAAACAGCTTTAGTATGCTTCGTTATTCGGTAAAGAGGAGCGCAGAAGTCCTATCATAGTGAACTTATATGCAACGTACAGTTTAACAGTCACCCACTTTTTTGCTGGACTTTATAAATTTAGGCATTTAATAATAAGATATTTCCTTTCCTTCATCCATTTAATTTTCAAAAAGCTTGACAATCTCGGTCTCACGATATATAAATTTCGATTCAGCGACCACGCAGATATTTCGAAAAATACGAAAATGATTAAATGCATTTCATGCCCGATTGTATCTCCGATTACGTTTTCACACGAAAACCATAGATACTGGCACGTGCTAACATAAACAATTGGACAACGGAACTACCTTACGCACATAACAACTGGCGGCGAGTGTAAGGGAAAATTACTTTTCACGGATAATTAAATTATTTCTAAAGATGCCATTTTATGAGGAGTTAGAATGATATGAGACAAAAGCGCTTTCTTAATGTCAGTAATAAATTAAGCTTTACCTTTCTGCAGTGGAAATATCTCGTCCGTGCTAGATGTACCAACTCCTTGTTCTAGAGATTTCTTAGAACCCGTGCATCAACCCAGTCAGACCTCCTACTTCATCGGCCGAAGTGCTATAACACGTCGTCGTTCTTTTCCGGACGAACATTGAATAAACACGCGGAAAAAAGCTAATGTACAGAAAATATATTCATAAATGATGATTGTGCTAAATATGAGGGGATGCCATTCATAAGTCGTTTAGTGAAATAATCATCAGTTCGTATTTATCAAAAACATTATGGATGGATAAGATAACAGTGATCTTTCTAATTTTGTGCGTTTTGCTCGACAAGCCACCTACCTTCCCTACTCTTTCGTAAGCGTGTTGGACACTGCGGTAGGAATTTGGGACAGTTTTTAAGGGTCGTCAAAGAATCGTCCATTCATAGTTAGTACGGCAGTGTATACAATTTGACGGGGTCTCGATATTGTTGAGATTACTCTTATTAATTCAATAGCGTGGTCATTATACGAAATCTCCTGAAATTTGGTTTAAGTAGAAACTCTATGTGTCCCAATTGTTTGGGTTTTAAAAAAAAAAATGTTTTACAACATCAGTGTAACTCAACGATGATCTTGCGTTTAAAATCGTAAATGGAATAAAACGAATAAAATCTGACATTTTTTTATTCAATAAAATTCAGTAGTAAAGAAAAACAACGACGCAGACGCAACCTTTGTTGTTATTATATTTCATCTGCTATATGTTATCATACTATAGTTTCTTGTTTTCAAAACGTTTTTTTACAGAGGCCTCAAACGGTTGCCAAGTGTGGGCATAAGAAAGGCACAGGGACACTCATTTAGATTGTATACAAAGTGTACACGAATGGACGGATGTTTCAGTTTTTCTGTGGTCAGACAAGATTTGGAACCTTGCCGAAAGTCACCGTAAGTGCAAGAAGAGGAAGGAAGCATGTTCTTATTTACCTGCTGGATCGATTAGATCTAAAAATGTGCAAAGCCTAGTTGGAATTGACTGCGTATCCCCAAATAAAAAAAGGAGAGACAGCATCTTCCAAGAGTGAAATACTGTTAGTACATGTCAGGGAGTATAACATTTATTAGAGGATTTTGTGTGCTTCGCCGAGCAATAAAGGAAGAACAGCACCCCTCTGAGACAAGATAGAGCGGCTTCCAAAAAGAAGAAAGCTTCTATCTTAAATGGCAGTAAGCTTGCCGGGTCCGAGACCCCCACCCCACTATAGAATGGTAAGGAAGCACTGTGCCAGGATCAAGAACAGTAATACCACCGATGGCGGTTGAATTTAGCCCTAATATTGAGTCTGCTCACTGAAGGAAGAATCATCACTAGTTGCTTTGCAACGGTTATTAGAGGCTGTAGCTAAGACTTCGAGACATTGTCTTCCTCAACGGCGTTGTGATCGGAGCTTCTCCACCTCCGTCGAGATGTAGGTTTGCATTCTTTAAAGTTTTTGCTAGAAAATAGAGTGTTGCACCGCTAAATTCTGAGATATTTTTCGGCCCTCTCATTTCCACTACTGCATTTCTTGCATCTCATGATTTTGGGGAACAATACTATAGGTCCCTTGCATCGGTCGATGGTCCGTCGAAACAGGCCATTCCTCGAACCAGTGGCGTAATAAGAGTAAATGACGCTTGGGGCGAGGAATAAGGCTCAAAGGGGTTTGGGCGCCGTTAGACCTCTGGCGCCCGTGGTTTTGGCGACCCAAGACATCTGACACCCGGGGTAACCGCGCCGTCCTAGTCTCCCCCCCCCCCTTAGTACGCTACTGCCTTGAACACAACCTGATCGAGCCATGGGTCAGTCAAAATTGGAACGAAAAAGTGCGCAACCACAAACCCATAAGTTGACTCCACAAAAGAAACGGCGAAATTGGTCAGGTAAGGTCAAGGTGAAGAAATCTAATTTTGCCTCCACCTTTCACAAACAGGAGAGGGGAAGGGAGATAGTCCCCACTGACACATAACCGCACATGCAGTGCATACCTCTTCCTTTAAATAAACGTAGGTGCTTGAATAGTCCTATTTTGAGAGGCCGGGTCGAACATCACGGAAGATAAGTGGGTCCTATCAATAGTAATGGAGAGATTTCTCCGCCGCTTCACATAACTCCCTCCTCTCTGAAGGACACTCCTTTTTTCCATCAATCAAATATAATAAAGTTAAATGAAGTGTACACGTTTATTCTGAAAGGCCCAGTAGAGAGGATTCAAAACATGCAGTTGTTAGCTTTTAATCGCGGATAGTTCTGGTCCCCAAAACGGGCGGAAAAATGAGGCTTTTTTTATGGCTCTTTCCCCTTAAACAAATTTATGTTAGATGAAACATTCAAGATGGAAATTGCTCTTCAGTTCGGAACGCAACCAAAACGACAAACTAGACAGGCTCCATCGATCTTTAGGATGCATATTTCCACATTCCGATGTTTCCTCTGCATAAAAATATTTCCTGTTCTAGATTGGACAGAAAGTATTTAAATTACAAGCTGTGTTGTTCGATCTAGCCTCAGTGCCCTGGGTCTTCACCAGAATCATGTGTGTCACTGGTGCGCACTGGAGGTACTTGGAGATTCTGCTGATCCAGTACTTTAAACACTGGCTGCTACACAACAACAACGAATAGTCCCTATTACGTCACATGATCAGCTGTTGGTTCGTAGTGACTGGGTCTGATTCCAAACCTAGATAAATCCTATCTTGTCCCTCTCAGCATTTCGTGTATATGGGAATGAATTTCCTTACCTCTGAGCCGGGTTCGTGTTCCCACAGAGAAGATACACAGATTCCTCGAACTTTTAACGACATTACAGACCAGGCTTCGTTGACAGCTCATCTTTACCTCTCTCTTCTCGGAACCTTTAATTCCGCGGCAGACCTGGTATCCTTAGTGAGACTTCATCTACCTTCTCTTCAGTTTCTCCTGTTGGCAGTTTGGAAACCCCAAGATGATGCAATGTTCTATCATATTTCTCTAGGTTTAAGGCAAGTTTCTGAGGGAAGTTCCTCTGAGTACCCAAGAACACCACTCTGCTCTGAACACCAACGCGTCAGATTCAGGAGGAGGAGGTTCATTTAGAGCCAGAAAGCATACTTCTCCACATCCATTGGTCACAGGAGGACGGACTCCTCTACATCAATAACTTAGATATGGAGGCCGTATTATTCGTCCTGAAAGGCTGCATGGATCATGTTCAACGGCAATGCAACAAGGTCTCCACAGATAACTCGTCTGTAGTTGCATACCTTAGTCAGTAAGGAGGTAATCATGCTCTTTCTCTCTGTGTGGAAGTATGGAACATTTTACGCTGGTGCAACGACAGAAGGGAGTACACTCAGAGTTCATCACATCCCAGGGAAGAAAAACACTTCATAAATCTTGGAGTTATGCTTCTTTTGGAAATCTTACGCTTAAAACCATCTTCTTCTGGCCGTTGTGTCAGCTCGGAGAATAAGCAAATTACGTGCTTATGAACTAAGGAGAGATGTTTATGTTTCAGAGGGAATTGCTTGTTATGTCAGCCAGGTTTTCTTGCCATAAATTACAACTTCCGTCAATGCTTACATCCCCGATAATGATCCCCAGACTGAGTACATATCAGCTGGGGGGTGACTAGGGTAGTCTTCTTTGCCCAACTATGGCACCTAGATTCTATTTAGCAATTGCAAAAGGGAGCAGGAAGGGTAAAGAAATATTTTTTCTCTCCCATTATGGGGCTCAGCTTATATTTCAGCATCCACTATCTCCATATGGATTTCGCTCACCGTTAGAAGAGCTTATACATCTCTAAAAAATTGACTCATCGTTCATGATGATAAAAGCCCATGAAGTCAGGGCTATCGCTACGTCCTGGGCATGTCTCAATTATTCATCTTTAGACGATTCGGTCATTAACAAACCAGGGTCAAACTATATTTTCGAGTGGTTGAGTGGTTAGCGTGCAGACCCGCAACCGAAGGGGTTTGGGTTCGAATCCTACCATCGGGACTGTCTGGGTCAGCTACTGTAGTGTGTCTTTGGCAGTTTGTTCCAATTAACGTACATGTGTTGCAGTGCCGTAAAATACTAAACAAAAAGTATATTTTCTCTTCGTCCTAGCGTCGCTGCACAATAAGCGACACAGACTGTCAATGTATAACAGCAGCTTATGGCTGGGTTACAAGCTGAGTAATTTGTTCACATTTTACTCGATTGCTTTCCATCAGTCGCCCTCCTTACCTACAAAATCAGCTTAATTACAGTGACAGGTAAAGTATTAATAACATTGAAATGTAATTGTTGGGAGTAAAACTCATTTTAATTATGTAATAATTTAGCCTGTCACTATTGGATGTCTTCGTTCCACCCCGTTCTGATGTTATTCCTTCACCAAAAATTATTGAAAAGAATAAGAAAGCGCTATATCGCATGGCCCTGTGACGTAGGTCAGACCAGGTCGATGCCGATATTCTAAGAAATATATGTAGCAGGGAGTTGGTGCATCTTGCACGAACGAGGTATTTCTATGGCGGAAAGGTAAAGCTTTATTTTAATAGTGACAAGTAAGTATTACACATTTAAAATTAGTTTTACTCGAATCACGCCCACCCCAAAAATACATTTTACTTGGCCAAGAATCATGACTAGAATTGTCCGAGCACAATTCTTGCGAAGAAACTCAAATAGAAAGGTCCAAATTTGATTATTGCCAACAATGTACAGAACGGTCTGCGGCCGATTATTGCCAAGAAACACGAATATAATGGTCCGGGGATGATTATGGGCAAGAAACACAAATAGAATGGTCAGGGGCCGATTACTGCCAAGAAACACGAATAAAATGGCCCGTGGTCCGATCATGGCCAAGAAACACGAATAAAATGGTCCGCGGACCGATTATTGCTAAAAAAACAAAGACAGACCAAATTTAAAGACAATGAAAGATACTCTCCCAGATTTTTTGACATCTCTATTATTAGCTGTATTGCGCTAAGCACTGGAGAGCTTATGCTCTACCCTTAATGGCATTATCACTGAAGTCGGCTTAGGTGTAAGCAGGTATACGCCTGCATGAGAAATAGTACACGAACTCACTCAAAGTAGGTTACGGTGATCTACCTTTTGCTTTCCATTCATCATGTACACTATGTACGTTTAGGTCAGTTTCTGATACACTGTTGCTTGTACAATGATTATAATAGATTTGTGCATGGATCCTGAGGAATGCTAGATCACCATTCTAAAAGTAGATACGAATGATCTAACTTTTCACGCTCCATTGTCTTCTTTTGTACACTACTTTTCAGTCAGGCTTGACAGACAAAATCTGTACAATATTTGACAGCCAGGCTTGGCAGGCAAAACCTGTACACTACTTGCTTGGCAGACAAAAGGTGTGCACCACCTGCCAGCCAGGCTTGGCAGACAAATGTGTAGACTACTTGCCAGCCAGGCTTGGCGGACAAAACGTGTACATTACTTGCCAGCCAGGCTTGGCAGACACAAGAAATATCATGGGTGGAATATAATCTTGTTCGAATACTTACATTTTTATGTACATTGGAACCTGATAGTTTTACAATTTTTGCACGTAATGTCGGACGATCCCGTAACAAGTTTTGGTTCAGGTATGTAAATAATAAACTGATCTAAATTTTATTTCGTGCTATAACAACCCATGATCTAAATGCCTAACAAAAATTATGATCCAGTATAACAATATAATTACAATACATTTACACATTAAGTTATTTCATCGTATGAGACGCGCTGTCGATAGCTCTACTGTTGGCGTGATGTGAACTTTGATGTGGCGATAATTATTGAACAGCTATTCAAGGATGTAAGTATAACCACACGTGCCTAATCTCCGTATTGCTATATCAAACTGCAATAATTATCTTGAGACGATAAAAGGATATATTGAATAGAAGGTGTATCCCTACCAAATTTACGTCTAGTAGATCCCATTGACACTAGTAAAGTTGTTTTCATCAATACCATTTCCACAATTATCTTTGCTATGCGTATTTTGCAAGCACTGCAATTATTCAGCATATTATTATTTACTCGGACTCTGGAAACCTTTCGTTACCTGTAATTTATAGCAAAAGATTTTGGTCACCAATCAGTTCCAACAAGTTGTTAAATTACCACATTTAAGTTTCAGGGTGCGTATTGTTATTTTTCGAAACGAGCTTCTTTTGAAATTCAACGGCTAATTAAGAGGGTGTTTATATTTTCAAACCGCAGCAACATGTTTCGGTTGAAAGGTAAGGGTCTAAATTGCTTAAAACCAAGTTTTACCGTTTTTCATGTTGTTCATGGAAAACAATGGAAAGAAAAACTGTGCATCAGATATGTCCATGGGAAAAAAGTAGGATGGAACGTTATTTGGTAATTGTTTGAAATCGTATGTTCCTGTGTTTCTATTACTTGCTGTAATATGTTTACGATTCCATGTCCGATAACTCTGTCTAAACACTACTACAATGATGGTCATGACGTAGGATGACCAACATTCTTGAATAAACCATGTTAATTTTTTATATACTGATAGATGCAACAATTCTAGAGTGTAGTTATCTTTCAGTTTATAAATAAAGAAAAACAAGCTTGAAAACCCAGCTGGACAAACTGGTGTGAATATCGATCTATCTGGCAATAAATTGTATGCATATGTTAATCTACACAAGATTTCCGTACTATCAAAGCCAACACGATTGGGCAGGTTCTGTCTAGTTTTGATATGTGGGCAGGTTCTGCCTAGTTTTGATATGTGGGCAGGTTCTGTCTAGTTTTGATATGTGGGCAGGTTCTGCCTAGTTTTGACGTGTGCGCTTTTAGTTACGCCAACTGTTCTCAGTCATCCAAATGTCAGCCAAGTTTGTTTTAGTTATTTATTTAACTCTTTTTGTACGTAATTTCTTGTTATTTATTATTTTGTAATTTATCATTTAATAATAACGTTAATACACGTTTGAAAACTGTAAAGGTTTTCTGGAGCACTCTGACCTGGAATGATTGAACTCAAACTCTTCCTTAATGCTTTCGCAAACGCTTTGAGACACGAATCTTCATGTGGTCCCTAAATTGTGAGGTGGCTGATTAACGATTGACATCGAAAATACTAGAGTTACTCTTAAAATGTTTTAAAAGCATCTGTTCACTCCTTGCATCTATTTTGTTTATATATATATATATATATATATATATATATATATATATATATATATATATATATATATATATATATATATATATATATATATATATATATATAACAGCACGTCAGCACAATCCTTCAGTTCTTAAAATTATAAGATAATTAGTTGCCAAAACATTCACGAAGATAAATCTTCCAAATGTATTCTGAAATTATAGGGACAAAATTTTGTTGTACAAATGCAGTTTTTTCTAATGTCCAAAGTGTCTATGGTTGTACAATATCAGAAAGCTTCTTAACTGAATTCACATCTCAAGACGTTAGTCTAACAGTGTGGATACACACGACTACTGCTGTCTGTAGACACTGACAGGATATCCATCCTGGTCTAGATCCACTCTTTTGGAGGTATGCATGGATCTGGCACGAGTCCAACTGCAAACTGTACAGACCCAGATCTGCCGCTGCATAATGCGCCGGCAGACCCGGATCTGTGCAGTTTGTTAGGTGTAATCAGTAGAACAAACAACATAGGCGTATTGTGATACGGCAGATCAAGATCCATGCAGTTGGACTCGACATATAAGCGATGATATAGACGGTATAGGCGATTTAGTCTATACGAGGCTTGACAATCTTGAATGACTGGGCTGGTGTTACAAAGATTCTTTGCCGATTTTTATAACCCACGTTTTTTGACAAGTAGAATGAATATGCGAGTCATATAATAGTTGATGTCAGAATGTGAAATCTTCGATTCAGCAACTGCAGGGCAGCCTTGACTGCTTTATTTCACTTTCATAACACTAAGTGCTAATATGACTAGTCAGTTAACAGTCTGAAGTACTATTTCAAGATTATATAATCATATAATTTTTTGAAAGATTTGGGATATTAAGGGGTTCTACAATTTATGGTTCTAAGGCTTTCGATATGGATAGGGAATCCCACTCCCACCCGCAAAAGGGAGATGATTTTCTATTATTATTATTATTATTATTATTATTATTATTATTATTATTTGTTTTCATAGCTTACTGCAAAAATAAAAATAAAGACTTGATAAGGGAATCGGCTCTAGATGATCAAAAGGGGGTTGCATCGGCAACAACAACCTTGTCTCCATCTTTCGAACCGTCTGTTTACAGGGACATATGTCTACGATAGAAGGATCAAAATGTCCTTAAATCTTGTATGCAAAACAATCGGAACTGGAAGAGGCTATTATTGATATAGATCAGACTGGGGGTTTAATATCCAATATCGTAATTTGCTAACAGAGAATCTTGAAGGATAGACAAGATTGATTTTTCAACACCTAGATGAGGACAAATTCGTTCATACGGCAAAAGCTGTGATGAAGTTTGGTTTCTGGGCGTACGTTGCTTTCTATTCGGCCTAAACATGACATCATATCCGCGATTAGATGGATTAGATGGATTAGATGGATTAGATGATAGTTTGGCAGCATACAGAGGAGCCAGTTGCGTTCATCTGAGATACAGAGATCGGACGAGCCAGCTGCGTTCATCTGAGATACAGAGATCGGACGAGCCAGCTGCGTTCGTCTGAGACACAGAGACGGATCATTTGCCTGAACAAAGGGGCTCTCTTTAAGAAGAATTTCTCAATGTCCCATACAAGTTCCTAATTGTCTTTCGAATCTAGCATCTGCTTGTAAGATTTGCGAGCTGACCCGTAGGCAGTCGAATCATAAACAAATTGAGAAATCTTGCATAGACATTTTGATTTGTTCTCTAATCAATGTTTGCCATGCCTTACTTGATGTTTGTGCATCTGTCCCGTACGTCTGTCCCGTACACCTGTTCCGTACTCCTGTCCCTGACTTGCGTAATATGCAGAATGATAGGTGTGATTGTCTTTTGGTTCATCACATATCATCAGAATACAACCAGTTTTAGAAAACTTGAACCTAATTTCTGCTGACTACATCTGACGTTCATTCTGCATGCATACATTTGATCAATAGTAGATTAAAGTGTCATCATGTAAAATCTGCATTCATCACCTGGATTAAGACACTTAACTAAGCTGTTACTTTTGTTGATGGAAAAGGGCGATTAACGTTATGCGGCTCTGAGGTACAAGAAAGAACGGAACCTACCTTCACTCTGCAAACTCATTTAAAAAGTTCGATTTAAACGTAAATAGGCGGCTTCTTGGGCTTAGGTAAAAAAAAGTCGTTTATTCTTAGGCCTAGGTAAATAGGCCGTTTATTCTCAGGCCTAGGTAAAATACGTCGTTTATTTTTAGGCCTAGGTAAAATACGTCGTTTATTCTCAGGCATTGGTAAAATAGATCGTTTATTCTCAGACATTGGTAAAATTGGTCTTTTATTCCCAGGCCTAGGTAAAATAGGTCGTTTGTTCTCAAGCCTAGGTAAAATAGGTCGTTTATTCTTAGGCATTGGTAAAATAGGTCGTTTATTCTTAGGCCTAGGTAAAATAGGTCGTTTATTCATAGGCATTGGTAAAATAGGTCGTTTATTCTTAGGCCCAGGTAAAATAGGTCGTTTATTCTCAAGCCTAGGTAAAATAGCTCATTTATTCGTAGGCATAGGTAAAATAGGTCGTTTATTATACTACTTTTATATGGTGTTATAAGCTTTATCCGAGTAAAAAAGATGGCCATGTTTATGGACTCTGATTCAGTATGTTTAATATTACTTTCCTATGTCAATAAAACGCAAGTGGTTCTTGGTAGGGAAATAATTTGAATGCAGTTGTTCGCACAAAACTTCAAAACACATCCTGGAAACTCTTTCATATAAAGGACACCTGCCTAGAAAGAATAAATGGTACTGTTTTTTGACCGATCCTTATAGACAGGTCTGTCTGTCTGCCTCTCTCTCTCTCTCTCTCTCTCTCTCTCTCTCTCTCTCTCTCTCTCTCTTTTGTTTTGTTTGTTTAATTTAAAACAAAATAGATACAAAATCTATTCTCCTTAAAAAGATGTCTAATTTACATGTTCATTTGGATTTGGAAAATGTATTTCTTGCTCCAGTTCTCCCTTATGCGATCACGCTTCTGAGTAGTAATGTGGGGCACCCTACGGACAATAGGAAAATACATTACAGACCCCTCCCCCCCCCTCCGGGCACGTCTACGGACACGATTTCTACGGACAAAATATCACCCTGGATACGTCTACGGACAAGATTTCTACGGACAAAATATCACCCTGGGTACGTCTACGGACAATGGGAATTTTGTATAGCGACTAGCACACCATGGGTCAATATGACGTCACGGTACTGGACACTTGCAACAATGTAGCAAGTACCGTGACGTCATGCCACCTGTTTCATTTCTATACAAAGTGTTATGCATTTGCGTTCGTGTCAGTGGATAGTAGAATATGGTTCATATATTCGTTTTTTTCCACAGATTGATGAACATCAATCTATCCTACACAAATTATACAATCGACTAAAAAAAATTTTAGCTAAGAGAATAATGTTTTAGGGAGTTAAATATAAATTATAAAATCGAATAAAAAAAATTTTAGGCAAGAAAGAATAAATCTTTTCGAGGCAGTGGAGTGGCCCTGGAAAGGGCCGTTTTTTGTTATGTTAACACCATTCGTTAACATAGAGAGCATCGCATAGGTCTTCTTCTCTTTCTCAAACTTCGTCTACCCTCTGGTCCATAAATCAGAACTCGTTTCAGACAGCCTTGTCTTTCCACATAGGTCCTTCTTTTCCAAACGCTTGTCTCGGTGATCCTAACGATTCTCCATGATGATCTCGCATACATGGGTAAGTCCGTACGGAACAGCATCGACGATACCAGAGTAGACGATTCAACGTTGGCCCACATCTTTGTGACGAGGCACAGGTGAAGGGAATGAAGTGAACCGCTTGTATTTATAGTGGAAGACCGGATCGAAACGGATTGAAATTGTTCACCAATCCCAACATCCGTTACAAAATTCAGTCACTTCGCGGAGTCTGTCTTCCAATCCGAAGAGAGCTACCCGTGACGTCACATTCCCTATATAGGTGCGCTAGCGTCTGTGCGCAGTGAATCGATGCGGCATTGTTTTGTGAAACATGACGGAAACTAAGAAGACAATGAATTGGGGTGCACCGGCTGTGGAGACGAAAAGCGATGGCATAGCAGTGGCTACCAAAGTTAACACAGGACTACTACCAGAAGAGGTTGATTTCAATTGGGATTTAGTAGATTTTTTCTCTTCTTCGCAAGAATTTGTTCCGGTACCAGTACCTTCGCCACCTTCTCCTTCTTTACCACACGTCGACGATTTTAAACAAAGACAGAAAGAAGAATTGGAGAAATTTTTACAACAGCAGAAAGAAGCAGAACAAGCATTTCTCCTTGAACAGCAACAGCGAGAAGAAGAGACAAGAAGGAAACGACAGGAAGAAGCAGCAGAGAAGAAACAAAGTCTGGGAGAGAAGGAGAACAGTGAAAGTCAAACGGTAATGGTACTCTTGGACATTTTGGCAGAGTTAAGAAGTCTGAAACAAATGTAGCAGACTTCTTTATTACGACCCAAGAGAAAAAGACCTTCCCGAGCCAAACAGTCCAACTCTGTTACTACACCGGAGATACCACCCCTAGTGATTTCTACCAAATCATTGACAGGAGCAAGTCCAGAAGTAGGCCTTGGCCGTGGCAAAGGCTTAGGGTAGTTAAAGCGGATTGCTTCTCGTTCCTGAGTTTGTTTTTGTTCTAAGAAAAAACAAACACCCAACGGTCCTTTTTAGGGCCACTCATATCTTTCGAAAAGAGATAGTATTCATTTTGTCAAAATCAATTAAAACTCAAAATCCCTTATTTACCCCGTAATAGACGTGTTGTGACTGCATGAGTGTAGGCCCTTATTCTAAAAAATCAAAACCAAGAGACACTTACGTTTTTGAGTCTGGTCTATTCTGGTACAAATATTTACAATTCAATGTCACAACACAACACAACACTTTTTTTTAAAAATTTCATAGACTTCTTCTGTGTCTTTTTTTCTTTCACTCTCTCTGTTTCCTTAATTTCTTCACTTTCACAGTTTTTTCCTCCTCCTCTTCTTCCTCACTTTTTTCTCGTCTTCTTTTCTTTTCTATCTTCTCTTTCTGAACGCGTCGGGGTTCTTCTTTTGCCGAGGTTACCTCTTCTTCTTCCTCCTAGGGCAGTCTAAAGACCAATGTCCTTTCTCTTGACAATGATAACAGGTATCCTGACTTTTGTCTCTTTTGACACTGATCTTGCTTTTTTGACGATCTGGACATTCTGTAGCCCAATGCCCTTTGTTCTGACAGATATAGCAAGAATCTTGACTTTTATCTCGAAAGGAGAGGGAGTAGTCCGTCGGCTTGTCTGAAGAAAACTTTCGTATGACACCTCGCAAAACTCTAATCAGAAGTTCGATCTGTATGGGTTCTTCCATCGTGCTGGTCGGCTTGAGAGTGAAATGAATACTGAGAGGGAAGGCACCAGCCCTTTATATATACACTAAGCCTAACATGGATATACAGGGGTCCATGGCGTTTCAAATGTAGCCATTTGACTTTTTGAAGTCAAGATGAAACGATCGCATCATTTCGTAAAGAAAGGAGAAGAAAGTAAGAGACAGAAACGTGATTTATCGCCTCGCACAGTAGCTGAAGTCTTGGCTCAAATTCATGCCAGCGATTTTGAAGATGAGATGAGTGAGCCAGAATCTAGGCCAAGAGAGTCTACACCAAACCAAAGTCCATCACCACCAGTAAACCCTGAAAAGTACTACCAAATTCGAGAGACGGACAAACGCTCCTCCAGAAAATTTAGAACTACGGACTACACGTACACGGTGAAGTTTAAAGATTTCAAGTCCGACGTACCGTTGGAGAAAGCAGAAGGGTTCACCACTGATGTGTGGGATTCTTTGTTAACCACACCGAAACGGCAATGTGAAGCAAAAGAAGGCGACCGCTTGAGACTTTACATTCATCACGACAGTTTGAAGTCCCCCGTTTGGATCGAGTTTAGCAGTCCATCAGAATTGACACCTTCCAAAATCATCGACAAGATTCAACACGTGCAGCAATCCAACGACAAGTTTCACATCACCGACGGAAAAGCGACACTGTTCATGACCCACGTTTCTCTTCCCCAAGGGACAGGACATGGCAAAAAAGTGTTATTGGTGGACAACCTTCGCATCACCAAAAAGAGCCTCGTCCGAATTAACAACCCTCAAGACAAGATGTGTTTAGCCCGTGTCATCGTGGTGGGACGAACGTATGCCGACAAGAACAACACGGCAGAATGGAAAAGAGCCTGGCAAATTATTCAAAAATTTAGCCGAGCAAACAACGAAGAGAAGCAGAACTCCTGTTTGTCAGCGCACGTTTGTCAGCCCTTTCTGTAACCAACAACATTTAAAGACGCAAGGTTCACAGCAGAGAAGTGCTTGTCAGCTCCTGAGATTGTGCCCTACTTGTGGACAAGGCATACGTACCAATAATGCCAAGGCGCGCGTCTGTTCAGGAAAGAAGTGATGTCACATTTGTCGCCAAGTCGTGGACTTGGAACACCAATGCTACATTCAAAAATACTAATCCCATCATGAAGAAGAAGATAATGACCAGAAGAAAGGCCATTTCATCTTTTTTGATTTCGAATGCATGCAAGAGACTGGTATTCACATTCCTAATTTCTGCGTGGTTCATCGAGCGTGTGAGAAGTGCATCCAAGAGCCTATCTTTACTCATTGCCCTCAATGTAGCAAGATTCCTGGACGACGTGAAAAAATCTTTCGGGGACCGAACACGCTGGCCGATTTTTCTCAATGGATCTTAGACCCTATCGACGAGACGTGGAGCCAAGAAGACATCGAACGTTACGGAGATTGTCATCGCTATGCCACGGTGATGGCTCACACTTTTTCGGGATACGATGGCCAATTTCTCCTTAGATACTATACGGAACAAAGTACCGAACGTCCGAAAGTGACTTTGAAAGGAGCCAAAATCATTTCCATGCAAGTGGGTCAAGTGCAGTTTAAAGATTCGATGAGTTACTTGGCCATGCCTTTGAGTCGCATGCCTAAAACATTTGGAATAACAGAGATGGTCAAAGGCTATTTTCCACACTTTTTCAATGCCAAAGCCATTCAACACGCCGTTCTACCCCATTTCCCGAGGCTCACTACTATGACCCCGACAACATGCGTACCGATCAACGAGAAGCTTTCTACGCATGGTACCAGACTCACACCTCTAACCCTTTCGACTTTGAGGAAGAAATGTTAAAGTATTGTCGTTCCGACGTGGACATTTTACGGCGTTGCTGTGGAAAGTTTCGAGAATTATTCATGGAACACGGAGGAATCGATCCTTTGAAAGAAGCCTGCACCATTGCCAAAGCGTGTTCCTTAGTGTACCGCCAACGATTCATGCCCGAAAACACCCTAGCTGTCATCAGTCCTCAAACGACGAACTTTGTCAAACGTCAATACTCGGTCAAAGCCCTACGCTGGTTACATTACTTGTGCGACAAGGAAGACAAATGGATCCAACATGCTCGCAACGGAGGAGGCGAAAAGACCATTGGAAGGTATACGGTGGATGGTTGGGACTTAGAAAACCCCCAGATCGTGTACGAGTTTAACGGCTGCTTATTTCACGGATGCCCCATCTGTTACCCTCAACGCAACACTAAAAATCAGTTTTTACAACGAACCATGGAAGACTTGTACTAGGCCACTTGTCAACGGCGATTGAAGTTAGAAGAGCAAGGATACCAAGTGGTAGAAATGTGGGAACACGAGTACGATCAGCGATTGAAAACCGATTCCGAGTTTAATCGCATCGTGGAAAGTTACAAGCTGGTGGAGCCACTGAACCCAAGGGACAGTTTGTATGGAGGACGGACGAATGCCACCTGTTTGCTGTACCAAGCCGATGAAGAGAAAGATGAGGAAATCAAATACTTGGACGTGTGTTCTCTGTATCCGTACGTGTTCAAATACTGTCACTTTTCCGCAGGGCACCCGCAATTGCTGACGGAACACACTGACCTGGACAACATTCGCCAATACGAAGGATTGATCAAATGTAAAGTTTTGCCTCCCACGTACTTGTATCATCCCGTTTTACCTCACCATTGGAAAGGAAAACTGATGTTTCCCTTGTGCCGTACTTGCGCCGAAACGTGCAACCAAGACCAACCTTGTCAGTACACTCAGGAAGAACGCGCCTTGACAGGAACGTGGGTCAGCGTGGAATTGTTCAAAGCTCTGGACTTAGGATACCAACTGTTAGAAGTGTACGAAATTTACCACTTTCCCAAGACAGAAAAATACCACAAGGGCGACGAGACTCAAAAAGACGTTTTCGCAGACTACGTGAATGGGCGAAGGGAATAAAGTCAAGTGCTTCAGTTGCGGTGTGTCACTTCACGAGTGGGAGAAGAAAGATTGCGCTAACCTGGAACATGCTCAATGATCTCCAGATTGTCACTACCTACCTTTAGTGGGACCTCGTCATTGAAATGGGCATACCATGTCGTGTAAGAAACCAGCTACGTGGCTAGGAGTCAAACGTTGAACAACCCCTAGACAAGTATTTAAACCCCATTTGAAAAATAATCTTCAAACATTACCAAACGAATTGCAAGAGAAGATCTACAAGGAAATTTGGCTGGGACTTGCCAGAGCCAAATCTCAATTTGTGACTGTGGAACTTTTGCGTCGAGAAATTCACAAGAGGAAATTGACAAAAGTCAACAAACAAGTCAGATTTCTCTGGATCAAGGGTGCGTTCCTCCTAATATTCCGCTTTAGACCATTTACATTTGAAGATTTTATTGACATTCTTGACCGATTCCTGGAATGGCAGTGGTCAGAAATTATTCACTTTGTCCGTTACTTTCGCTCTAGGAGAAGTGTTTGACTGACATGGTCATGGATACATTACAAGAGAACATTCGTGGTTTGCCTGTGGAGTTGAGTGAACGCATTTACCGCGAGTTCGTCAAAATACAAGTGAAACGCAAAGAACCATTCGTATCCGTTACGTCACGGATGTTTGAACCACTGGTACCTGAATGCTATAAGAGGACTGATTCTGATGAAAGTGTTCCAGTGGTCAGGCATTGATGAATCGCGTGAAATTCATAAATTTTTGGATGTCACTCATTCAACTTACAAGGTGATCCTAATACACCAAATTCCAACGGATGAGTTAGAGGATTACAACAAATCTTCACAAGAACAATTCTTTCTAGTTCAAGAGGAAACTTCTGTGCGACGTGTGGTGTGTGAGTTAGTGACTAAACTTTTTTGGTACGGTACTAAAATAAAATCGAGGCTGTTCAAAAAGAATACTTATTATCTTACACCAAAGAGGGTATAAAAACGGACTACCATGCCACGACCTTTATCATTCGTGAAACAACAGATTCCGTAGAAGGAAATCAATGACACTATTCAAACGGTGGAGGATTACGATCGCCTATTACGAGAACTGTGTCCATTGAATTGGGGTCGTCGTGTGTGTGTGCCTTAGTGACTTGCTTTCTGGGATTTCGTTTACCAGCTGATTCCTTGTGGACTCTTTACAAACAGTACATACCACCCAAAACATGAAAGTGGTCCCTTTAAATGTACACGAGAGACTCATTCTGCTCAAAGCTTTGCGCTTTCATCTTGATACTTCTCAACCTCTACAGGAAAACAAGATTCGTCAACTTTTAGGCACTGAAGATGTGTACGACGACGTGTGTGTAGCTTGTGACTTACACCCTCACTGGAAAGATGTACGTGACTGGAAAAGTTGGGGTTTTGAGGCTTGGACAAAAGAAGTGGCACACTATGCCCAAGATTTGTAATCCTAAAAAATTAAACGTTCAGTGAAAAAAGTAACTTTTAAATCAGTGTTAATGACAGTGCCAGAAGAAGAAGAAGAAGAAGAAGAAGAAGAAGAAGAAGTCGTGACCGAGGAAAACCACTCTCTTCAGGACAGGACCGTGATCGATATCACCGAAAGGCCATTCCGGGAGGACTTTTGTGTGACTGTGCCTAGGAGTGTAGAGACTCTCAGAACATTGCACACTACCCCTACGATTTCGCCTCTTGATCACCACAAATCTTGTACAGAGACTTGTTTATATTCGACTATGATCGTTTTGATGTGTTTTTTATTCATGTACTTAAACATTTGGCTTTTATGTATTTTGTCTTTCGTGTTGTTCACAATTAAAGATGACAATAAACGTGTCCTGAAAAAAGTATAAAAACTCTTGTCTTGTCTGTCTTCGTGTCAAAAGTAACATTTCTTACACTACTATGGCTACCTCTACTGTCTCTGCTCCCTCTTCCTCCACTGTCAAAGTCATTGACGAACACGTAGATCGGACTAGTTGGGAGGCCTTGTATCTTCGCCATCCCTTTAACATGCTCATTGCTGGACCTAGCGGTTCCGGCAAAACCGAATTTGTCAAACGTTTGATCGAACATAAACAACATTTGATCGATCGTCCACCTCAACGAATCGTGTGGTGTTACAAAGAGTGGCAATCGGCGCACAGCCTTCTGCGAGAAAGTCAAGGCGATTCCATCATCTTTGTGGAAGGCATTCCTGGCGAGGACAACGGGATCGTGTCTGACGCTAGTCAAACTCATTTGGTTATTATTGACGACATGTTAGGAGAAGACGAAGAAGAAATTAAACTCTGGTTTACGCGCAAAGGGCATCATCGTAATGCCGGTGTCATTTACATCACTCAAAATTTGTTTCAACAAAGTAAAGCCCATCGTACCATCAGTCTCAATGCTCATTACGTGGTGTTGTTTAAAAGCCCTAGAGATAAATCGCAAGTACAAGTCTTAGCCAAACAGTTAGGAACGCTTTGCCTGACTCATGCGTACGACGATGCCACTCAAAGCCCACACGCTTATTTACTCGTGGATTTAAAACCCACCACTCCCGATTATTTGCGATTTCGTACCCATCTGTTTCACCACTGGGGCCAAGACGGAGGGCCTGTCGTGTACACATCCCCTTCGTCGACTTAATCACAATCACCAAAAAAAAGTCTATAAAAACCTCGGTCACTTTGGCTCTGTCTCACACATCGTCAGAATGATGTCCCTTCAGTCTCATCTTCCCATTAAATTGATTCGTGCCTTGTACGGTATCAGTCGCGAACAAAATCCACAAATACGTGCTCGTGTCTTAGAAGCTAGTCTCAAAGAAGTCTTACAATGTTTACGGTGACAGCACGTCAGTTACTGCAAGGCATCATTCAGATTCCACATCAAACCAAACGTTTTTTTTTGAGAGAAACAAAGTATCCTTCACGCAGCTAGCCGATCCTCGGATTGACACTCAAACCAAAAAGCAAATCATTTTGAAACCTGGAGGAAGCGGTTCTGTAGGAGGTGTCATCATTCGTTCCCTCTTAAAATGGGATCCTAATGCTCCCAAAGTCGTCCCCAAGAAAAAAGCCACGCCCAAACTTACCCAGAAGAAAAAGTAAAAGAGCAACGGTGTCAAGACCAGGTCACAGCCTCAGAAAAAGAAAAAGAAAAGTCCACAGAAAACAGCTTCTACCCGCAAGAGAGTGTCTCCAAAAACTTCTCCTCCAGCGGTGACACCCTCTTCCTCTTTAGCGGCTGTGGCCGCTGCTCACAAAGTACCTGCCCCCAAAATCAAAGTCCAAGAGAGAACGGGTGTGTTACAGAGTTTACTGGATTTGTCCAAGCAAGAACTGTCCTCGATTTAGTCCGTTGCGAACTCCTCCACGACGTGTGTTGCCTGTCATCAAGTTGATATGACGGAAAGAAAATCAGTGGCGACGCATTCCAGTATAAAAGGACCTGAGGCAAACAATACGGATCAGTGTGTTTGTGCTGCTAAACGCCCAAAGATTTCCCCTCGAAGAAGTACACACTGTTACCATCGTGTTCCTTCTTCGGTCCAAAAAGGAAAAGGAAAACGAAGAAGACAGTCACGTCATCCTAAAAAGCGCTTAGCCAAACATCGACGTCACCCTCTGAAAAGACACACTCGTCCAAAGAAAAAAATGAGAAGCCACCAAAGGGGAGGATTTTACATTAATATGGATTAGTTAGTAGATAATTTCGCCACAAAGTTAGAGAACAACTTCCTAAAGAAACAATAAGATAAAAGGATGCATGTCGAGTCATGGACTTCAGTGTATGTTGTACACCAAAAGATGTCTCCTCATTGTCGTTCTTCTGTCCAGAAAGGAAAAAGAAAAAGACAGTTTCGTCATCCGAAAAAATGCTTGGTCAAACATAGACGTCACCCCCAGAAAAGACACACTCGTCCAAAGAAAAAGAGGAGCCACCAAAGAGGAGGATTCTTTGGCGATTTTGGAAAACACATCGTCACCTTTATGACGAAGCGATAGTCCCCCAAAAAAGGATAAAAGACCGTGTGACAAGTCATCGACGTTAGTGTATTTTTTGCTGTGTGCCACGGAACCAACGAACCAACTGAGAAAGATGTCACCCCAAAAAAGACATTCCTCTTCTGCCCCCAAAGGAAAGAAAAGGAAAGGACTGCCACCTCGTTTAGCCAAACATTGGGACATGTCCGTCCTGTCCAAAGCTCCTTCACCCATGCGAAAAAAACTCATTCAAACTGCCTCCAAAGACATCATTGATACCGTGTGCGAATGTTGTCTGAATGTCTTGAAAGGCACAATACCTTTGTCTAAACACCAGAAAGAATGCTTAGCCAAACATCGACACGTTCTTCGCCAAATGATCCAAAAGAAAATACCCATTCGTCAAAAGAAAAATATGTTGGTGCAACGTGGAGGAATTTTGCCCTTTTTACCCATATTACTGAAAGGATTAATGTGCACAATAGGAGGACCCTTACTGAAAGGAGTAATGGGAACAAGAGGAGGACCCTTACTGAAAGGACTATCGGGAAACATCCTGGGAGGATGAAGATAAAAAGGTCCAAGAAGATTAAAGGGACCTTTGGAGTCAAAAGATCTCAGACGTGATCCTTGAAATCCGATGGAAGGACGAAAACTGGCTTTAGTGCCTTACAAACGATGGATGGAATACCATCGTTGGCAAGAACAACGAACCCCGCATTTACCTCCCAATCCTCATTTGACCGAGATGTCACAGTTACAACACGAATTGCAATCATTGATGGATCGCAGCGATTTGTCAGAAACGGAAAAATCTCAACGGTACGGTCAGTTGTTTCAACGACTGCAACTCTTTCACCAGAAAGCTTTAGACGAAACAGCTCTACCCACTCTGAAAGATTTTAAGGCCTTGATGAAAAGTCCATCACCACTACCACCACCACTAGCCCCAGTAATCAAGACAGAAAGTGCACCACCACTAGTCCCAGTGATCAAGACAGAAAAAGAAGAAGAGCTTCAAACTCCACCAGAAAAATTACGCAAGTTAACAACACCACCTATATCCAGAATTGGTTGGATTAAAAAGATGATGGCTACCCCTTCTTCCTCAGAAGAGAAAAAAAGAAAAAAGGGAAACCAGAAGTGAAAGAAGAACTGATTACCCCAGTTCAGACATCTTCCTCCTCGACACCTATCGCTCGTCTGACACGTAAAGCATTACAATCCAAGAAAATACCACACGAAGAAAAGAGCATCAGTGAAGAGTGGATCACTTATTACAAAATGGAGAAGGTGTTAGCCAGCATTTACGGAGGAGTTCAGAAATTGTATCGTGCTGCCAAAACTCGACTGAAAAGTGTTAGTTTACCTCAAGTGCAACGATGGTTACAAGAACAAGTCACGTACACCTTACACAAACCCATTCGACAAAAATTTTCCAGAAGTCGCACCCGAGTGGAAGGCATCGATCATCAATGGCAAGCCGATTTAGCCGATGTCTCTCATTTGGCCACCTACAATCGTGGTTACAAATATTTGTTTTGTGTCATCGACGTCTTTTCCAAATTTGCTTCGGTCGTGCCATTGACTTCCAAATCGTGCAGTGAGTTAGTGCGAGCCCTCAAACTGGTGTTGAAACAAAGTGGGCGTCACCCTCTTCGATGGCAAACTGACAAAGGCACCGAATTTCTGAACCAAGCTTTCCAAAAAGAATTGAAGAATCGTGACATACATTTTTTCCCCACCGAGAATCCCGAAACCAAAGTCAGCATCGTGGAACGTTTTCAACACACCTTGAAGGAACGCATGTGGAAATATTTTACGCATCAACACACTCTCAAGTACATCGACGTCTTGCCACACCTAGTCCAATCGTACAACCAATCTGACCATCGGAGCGTCGGACGTGCCCCCCAAGAAGTGACTCCTGAAAACGAAGTGACCGTCTTCGAGTGCCTGTTTGGTACGTCCGCGACAGTGACTGTCCCCAAGAAAGGTGGAGTGTTGGCATCAGGAGATTGGGTACGCATTGGCAAAACCAAACGCACTTTCGACAAAGGTTACTATCCCAACTGGACCACCGAATTGTTTCCTGTCACCGAACGTGTACGTGGCCGTCATCCTCCCGTCTATAAATTGGAAGACATGAACGGGGAAGTGTTAAAAGGAACGTTTTACTTGCCCGAGTTACAACGTGTGACCAAAAAAGAAGACGACGTGTACGAGATCGAAAGCATTCTCGATCGAAGAACCCGAAAAGTGGGAAAACGACGTGTCAAAGAAGTCAAAGTCCGTTGGAAAGGATATCCTCCCAGTTTTGACTCTTGGATCGACGCTTTGCAACTCATTGATGGATGCAGCCTGCGTGGTGGAAAGGATTGAAAAAGAATGGAGCTATCCAAGCAGCCAAGACTTTGTGACCAGTCAAGTCACTAGCCTGAAAGTAGCCAGGGATCAGGTGGCAGGAATGATAAAAGAGGAGGTGAAAAAAATAAAGCCTAAGTATGTAAGAGTGGAGACATTGAAGGAAGCCCTTGATCTTGTCATCCAAGTGAGGAGATTCTTGCAAGATATATTTAATTGGTCATAGTGGTCTTTTGTCCAGTGAGGTTTACAACAATTAACAAAAGCAGAAGACAAGATGAAAAAAGTAATGAAAGAAGAGGTAAAGAAAATCAAAGACACCTGGACAAAAGAGAGAAAGGAGAAGGAAAACCAAAAAAAGAAAGAGGACTTTGAAACACTGAACATAAACTGGATGAAAACACAGAAAAAGTTTAGAGACATGGGACATCCAGACTGGATTCTAGACGAAGAAAAGATAAAGACGAAGAAAGGAATCATTGGAAAATTAAAAAGCTGGTGGAAGAACTGGAGACAATAGAAGCAAAAACCAAAGGCCCTTTTCTTGCCTAAAATTTTTTTTATTCGATTGTATAACTTATGTTTAACTCGCAAAAACATTATTCTCTTAACTAAAATTTTTTTAGTCGGTTGTAACTTGGGTAGAATAGATTGATGTTCATCAATCTAAGGAAACGAACGTAAAGGCATAAAACATACTATACTATCCACTGACACGAACGCGAATGCATAACATTTTGTATAGAAATGAAACAGGTGCTACATTGTTGCAAGAGTCCAGTACCGTGACGTCATACTGACCCATGGTGTGCTAGTCGCTATACAAAATTCCCATTGTCCGTAAACGTACCCAGGGTGATATTTTGTCCGTATAAATCGCGTCCGTAAACTACTCCAGGGGGGTCTGTAATGTATTTTCCCATTGTCTATAATCTACCCCCCTACACTACTTACAAAGAAATAAATTGTTTTAGTTAAAATGTATGTAGCTTCACACGATTTTCCGAGGTCAGCTTGTCGATTGCTTGCAAAATGGGAAAAGATAAGAAAAATTGAAGGCAATTTTCATAGTGACAACTAATATTGACTTCAAAGAAGAGCCGCCTGCATGTCAAATCGCCATGATAATTATTCTTGTATAGATCAAAGCGAAAATCAAAAGAACACGTATAATTAAACTGTCATTGAGGTCATAAAAGTGACCTAAATGATGTTTTGGAATTAGATAGCACACAGCAGTAGCGAAGTCCTCATTACCCAAAAATTCAGTTATAAAAAAATGGAAGATTGTTTTAAAGAAGGAGCAGGTGGTGGTGGTAGTAGTGGTGGTAGTGAACAAATGAAAAAAAAAAAGGATGAAAGCCAAATGACTTTGTTTCCTGTGTCATTAAGGCAGTAATTGTTCTTCCATTCAGACCAACGCTTTTTAAATATAGTTGTGTCGTTCTTTAAATATATAACAATGCTATCGTCTGTTGTTTCATTTGATTTAAATATATTTTATTGTCACGTTAAAGAAATAATTCGGGTTGGCAACACGTTTTACAATTTACGCACATTCCGTGTCCTACATTTTGGCAACACGTTTTCTATTTAAGTACATTCCGTGTCCTACATGTAAAACACTATTATGTATATCTATATTTTTTTAACTCCTGGTACATGATTGTATATAACTTTTTCAATTTTTATTCATGGCTGTAAATTGAACAGAATATCTTAGTTAAATTTTGCCTACGTGACCTGGGTCTGTTCAGAGCATGCTATTACATAGGATCTATAAATAGTGTCATGTATATTCAATTTACATTGTTTGCTAGTTAGTATTTTTATTTTATTTTTATTTCATTATATGCTATTGTAATTCAGCATTGTATGTTGGACTTAACCTTGTCCAAAGTCAAGTTTATTTTCTACTTGACCTGAGTTATTAACTTTTTAAATTCTGCAAACAACTAACACATAGCTAAAATATTCTCTATGTGTATGGTTTAATATCAGGTTCATTATTAATATAAACATGTTTATTTAGGTCTGGGTCTAGGCTATTGGAATTCCCCTACAATTTACCTGGTGTACCTGACATAGTCCAGGTTATACATTATAATTTTAGTAGCAGAGTTTCTGATAGTAACTAACATTGTATTTTGTAAACATTAAGAACTTTCTAGAAGGTTATTTTCCATTAGGTAATCGTTTATTTTACCTGGGATCAAGTGGAAGACAATACAATCTTTGTTACTGGAAAGATTATTTATTCGTGCTTTAGTATCTAGCAGAATCAATGTTGTATTGTTATTGTGTCCAGAGGTTCATTTGGGCTGGAATTTATTTCTTCAAATTATTTAATGCAGTGATTATTTTCTCTGGAAATACAGAGTGCTCATAAATAATAATATTCTTGGACAGAGATTTTCACTGGAATTTATAGTGAATTCAAACCTGGAATTATATTACTGTCTTTCAACAAAAGACTTTTGGTACAACAACAGCCAACCAACACCTTCAGCGTTGGACTTAATTGGAATTTCCATTAAAGTTTATTATGAACTTTTATATTAAGGACTTGTGTCTGTAATTCTATGATTATTTTGGGATTTAATTCGCAATATCGTAATTTTTTTTTCATTTTCACTTTGTTTTCTAAGGAAATAAATTTTTTGTTGAATTTTGCAAAGCTTGTTGCTTTTCACTCTTTTCTGTTACTTATTTTTAGCGCATAGACTCGTAACAATAGATACTTACGTACGTGTTGACAATTATTAATAATATTCTTAATAATAAGATTTAATAGCGCCTTTAGAACCATTTCTTATCGGCTGATGGGGTTTCGACGTTTCTAGAAGAATTCAGTTACTTCCCATTGGTTGGGTTAGATCACGTGAATAGGCAGGTTCGACGCAAAATGAGTGGAGTGATCCATCATGTGGGTCATATTGTAAACTAAGATTGGTAATATTAGATTTATATAAGGAGATAACTGAGCAATCAGATTCATTCCGATTTTTGAGTCATCGCCATTTCTTGTGTTACTGTTGTAAGTCTGCATACGTTGTTTTATGTTGTACTTGATATTATTCGAGAGGAAAAACATTTGTTTCGACTGTTCAGTGGAAATAGAAAGTGCCCACTATTTGGACTATATTATTATTATTTTGGAACTTTTGTGAATTGATCGAAGGAGTTCTGGACGACGCCATCTTGACAACAGCACGATTCTTGGCGGACCAATACATTTCCGGGTATGAAATTTATACATAACTTTTCATTCATTTTGGACTTTTATAGAACTTTATGATTCACATGAAAATATTGTGAGTTCCTCTCACATTTTCATTTATGACTTTGATAATTAAATTCTTTCACAAAACTAGCAGGTTTTGTTTCCTTCCTTAGTTTGTGCCATTAAGTCGTAACAGGCACATCGCATACAACAACAACAACAACAACAACAACAACAACAGCTACTACTACTACTACTACTACTACTACTACTACTACGAGAGAGAGAGAGAGAGAGAGAGAGAGAGAGAGAGAGAGAGAGAGATGACCATGAGTAAAATATAATGATATACACGATACAGATAATATATGTAGATAGGTATTGAAAGACTCATTAATAAACACAGGAAGAAAAAAAAAAATCAAAAATCGTCTGGTTTTCATCTCATATTATGGTATTTGATTAATATTTTTTAAATAAATGTTTTAATTGATTGAATGCACTATTTTAAGTCATGAGCTGGAATGGTATATTAGTCTTTATTTTTATTCATGAAAATCTTTATAAAAACTGACTGCTATGACAAAATAAGCTATTAAGCTATTACACACCAGATCGTTAGAGAAATTTTAAATCTGCAGAAATTTTGATTCTAAATTGAAGCAGGAATTCTTGTTGTCATTTTTCCAAGCAACTATTTTGTGCCGTGTGCAAGGTGCCATCCTATTTATTAACAAGTACTGGCAGAAAATAGTCCTTTCATTGACTTCACTGCGTGCACTCGTATTGAGACACAAGATTGACAAGGTCTGTATGTGACATTTTAATGAAAATTCCATGTTTAAATAGAATCTAAATGCCTCCCGATGAAAAGTTTTTGTTTACGCAATAAAACTTAACAGTCTTAGTGCAGCGCGATGTTTAAGGGGAACTTTAAAAGACTTTCCATTCAGCAAGTGATCGGTATATCTCCATGCTTTGACCTCTCCTTTGTTGTACTCTGTGCTAACGTCCTCTTAAATATGGATTGGTGTATATAACTGTGCTTTTAAATGCAACCTTGTTTAAATTTCAAGCAATTTGTCTTCAATCATTTCAAAAACACGAGGTATCGGTTGGTAGCATGTTCATTGTGTCAGCGACAAAGAAAATGTGATTGTGACGTTACATTTAGGCCTATAATATATATATATATATATATATATATATATATATATATATATATATATATATATATATATATATATATATATCATGTAATAAAATCTCTAATATACACAGCTGTTATGACTAACATCAATACTGCTACACGTGGATTTAATGCAACCGCGACTTGAGAAGTGTTATTTAGCTCTTCGGTTCTTACAGAGTAGATGAGAGTGTAAAAGGATTGAAAAGATTTCGTTGTAAATCGTTCACGAAAGCAGGTTTATGAAATAATTAATCATAGAGAGCCATCATTTCATTTATTGTAATTTTTAATATTTATCTATTTAACACTGTATAAGCTGTTATCTATTTCTGAAAACCGAAATGAAACTGAAATACATACCGTGTTGTACAGTTTAGCACTTGCATTTGAACCACGATAAATAGATAGATAGATAGACAAGCAGGTCAGCAGGCATACAGGCGGATCAGGCAGTTGGTTAGTTGGTTAGCTAAGTAGGTAGATAAGTAGGTAATAGAGATATAATGTAATGACAGATGGCCGTTGTGCCAGTAGTGTTGTCAGGAGTTGTTGACATTATTATGGCATCCTTGTATTATATAAGCAACTCTGTGTGGTCCAGGGAGGTAAGAATAACAATTTTGTGTTTGAAAACACTCCACCCGATTGCTCCTTTCTCCAGTGTCATCTTTAAAATTTTGACTTCATCTTCATTCAGAATTTCTTAAAACTCCCCGATAACGCTAAGTGGATGTTAAACGTGCCCTGATGTCAATTTGTAAGCTCCGTGTTTACACAGATCCCACTCAATGGCAAACCGGGTTCCACTTGTGCCTTTAGTAAAGGCCATTATGGCAGATCTAAAGCTTTCTCATCTAGTGTAATTTGAAACTTAATTTTGTGTACTAGAGCCGTATCCTGTGCTTGGACTGAGACGAAGATACAGAACATTTGTGAAAAACTGATAATTTTCCTATATATATATATTTTTTTTTATAATGTGACCCGTGAAATCGGGTGGAACCTTTTCTACGAGAGTGACAGGTCGGATGTACCCAGTCTTTGAGTAATCGATTGTAGCGATTCTACTTTATTTTTTAAAATAATGTACACCAAGCGTATATGCATAGTGAATTATGCACCCGAATCAAGACACAAATATCAAATCAGTGAATATGCATATTGTATCAGTGAGTGTATTAATGAACCGATTGTCGTGTGTGTATCTATCTATCTATCTACCTACCTACCTACCTATATATATATATATATATATATATATATATATATATATATATATATATATATATATATATATATATATATATATATATATATATATATATATATGAGATTGAGTGTGGTCGAGAGCGCATTTGACGCATGCAGGAATGACGATACAATTAATACGGGTTGAGTTCAATCCCCGGTACAGGGCGAATTACAACACTAGCATGAATGCAATTATGTTTTCTGCACGTGATTTATTTCATAGCATCACAGTGTCTCCGGTAGGATCAAGGGACATCACTTTCTTCTCTATATTTGTAAATTACCATAACGACTTCTACATTCTTTGATGTCTGTTAGAGAAATCTGGTGTTGATTTTGTTTCCTTGTGGGTTCTTTACATGCACTGATAAAAGCAAAGATGCATAATTAAAATAAAAATTTTGAAAATGCTCACGTGACATTATAAATAGTCGTCTAGGTTAAAGACACCTTAGGTAAATCAAAACTTCTTTTTCTGTAATAAATTAAAGATCCATATTTGTTATTATCTTTCTGAAGAAAAAAAAAATCCTTTTTAAAGCGTTAAGTCAAGATATCACAGCGAGTGACCATTCTTTACTATAGCACTTTCTCCGTGAACTGTTGTGCATTTCAAAGGCTTGCTCTCTTCAGTGAAACCTCGCAAGTTCGCGCGGGATATGCCGCATTAAGAACTCTGGACATAGACAAAATGAAAAAGGTTAATTGTTGACAAATGTTCTTTTCTCCCATTTTGTTATTTTAATATCGTTGTTTAATAATGCAAACCTTCTTAAATATGTTGCATTGAAAGGATTCTTTGCATGAGAAAGTTGCTAATAAGTTGTTAGAATTTTCTAGCCGAAGCAACAAGCTAAATTCGTATCAGCATATTATCGTTATGTTTGTGATAAAGGTTACTTGGGAGAGGGGGGTCTGAAGCAAGTCATTTTTTTATAATAACAATTTAAACATTTTGTCCAAATCATATAACGACCTATCGAAATTTCTTTGATGGCTAGCAGAAACGACCATCTCTTGTTCACTATCTCTTTGATCGTGTTCTTTGCGTTACTTCGCTAATCTCAGCACTAAAGTAGATCCATGAGATATGGTAGGATTTCTTGCAAGATTGTAAATGAGTTCTCATACCCGAATGTCATCCGTTAAGTTGACTTTATCAAACGTTCGTTTTAAATAACATAGGGTATAGAATAATGTTATTTTATTTGGTTGACTTCAAAATCTTTTGAATGAAAACACATTTTCCACATTTCCCGAATAATTAGAGAATCATTCAACAGTTGATGACAGGCGTAAGAGGCATATTACAATGTTACTTTTCCTTCCAAAAAACATCAATAACTCACGCTCTACGCGAAACATGTTGAAAAAATATCGCATTCTTTTTGTTATTTAACAACCTAAGTTCACAAAATAGAATTTTTAAAAGTAATAAATTTAAACTTATGAATGCACAATAAAACGGCCAACCTTTTGAGATAATAAGATCAAACAGACTGGTCATGATTTAAAAAGCGATTAACAGATCGTAAAATATCTTCTTATAACAAACCTACCACACCGAACGCCTAACTGCTGTTTTAAATGGCCATGTTAGGACTGGTTCTATTATCTCATTGTAATGTATGCCATTATGTCCTCAATAATATGTATCTATAGTTATCACGGATTCACGGATGTAAACAAAAAATTATGAACCGAAGATCCTACTCCTTGCATCTTAAATTTACACATTGATTACAAAAATATGTCCCTAGCAATAAAATAATTTTAATAATGGTTAAATTCAAGTTCTGCTCAAGCAGCAGCTATGGGACATTGGATAGGACTAAGACAACGGGTAGAGTTCGATATACATGCAACTACTATCACCATCAGCTTTGGACACATTTTAGTCTAAATCTTCATGTCCACTCCTTGAGGAATGAGTTTTATGGATTGCGGGTCTAGCCTAGTCTGAGAAATGGTGTAATACTTCACATTAGGTTCACTGACACAATTCAAGCAAGAAATAATTAAAGCCACAACCCAATCCAACACCCCCCCCCAAAAAAAAATCCCAAAGAAACAACAAAACAAAACAAAAACGAAAAACAAAACACTGGTCATTGTAGTAGTTGTGTATAATGCTAGCTACAACAAAGACAGTACAGTAGGAATGTACACTAATGCTAGCTACAACAAAGACAGTACAGTAGGAATGTACACTAATGCTAGATTTCGAACACTTTATTCATGATTTTCACGTACAGTTACAAATTTATAGGTATTGTTATGAACAGGTTATCGACTTAACATTTAAAGAAAACAGTAGCATATACAACAAATTTCAACATTGGTAGAGGTAACATTAAATATAAGGTAATGAAATTTACAATGGGATGTAATGATAGAGTTTTCATCCATTAGAGAAATAAGTCATGACACATTTAACGACAACGACAGTTGTAAAACTACTATCACAACAAATTACCATAAAGAACTTATCATGAGGTAACCCCGCGGATTCGGTATCACCTCTTTTGTCTCACTTTCTACAAGAAATTCTATTCTAAATTAAGCATTGTTAAAATGTTGTCAGTTTCTTAGTCACTACATCATTATAAAAAGAGAATTATCTTGTTGCTTCATATCGATTCCCCCATTCTGTCAATCGGGTCTGGAAATCGTCTCATCTTGAGCTTGATACTGAGTTCTCATTATCAATTAATCAAACTTGACGATTAAAAGAGTTCTTTGTGACAGGCTAAGACACAAACTCAAGCTTAAAGTCAATGGGATTTCCATGCCAGATCAGTTGTTTGACTGCATACTGTATAAGGCCAAAGTCACAGCACATACATTTATTCTACTACCGCAATTAATGTTATTTTACCCCAAAAATAATAATTTAATTCTAAAAGTAAAAGCTTGTTTTTTGTCTCATTTTCCTTTGACATTTCCATCCAATTGGGGTCAATGTAAAAGTTAAAAGTTTTCATTTGGCAGCAAAAGTATCAAATATTCGATTTATCGAGATCGAAACAATTTGTCTTAATTTCGTTTATTATGGTTGTTTTATTTCTTGATTCTTTTGACTTAGTTCAGATTACCATTGAGCTGCCTTTTCCCTAGCTATATCAGTTCCATAGAGAAATGAGAGTTAATCGCCTTGGAAACTTGTATACTGTCCATATATTCTTCCCACACAATATAAAGAAGCATTAAACATTGGATACCGCATTGTTCCTGTACAAAGAGCGTCAAACTACGGACATCATTGATCCAGATCTACAGTTGCAAAATGCGCCCGCAGGGCTTGATCTATTGTGTTCCTTCCGCTTATGAATTCGGATGAACAAAACAAACCCGGATAAGCCTGAAATATATGATGGCACATGTGGGTCTACGTTGTTCGTAGTTATTCACGAGTGAGTACAATAGATGTTAACAATTCGTTCATTGCTGTGGGTTTAACGGTGAGGTGAAATGACGATGTGTATGCGAGATTCAGTGATTCCTTCTGGTCAACCGAGAAAGAAAAAAAAAAAAAAGCCAGAAAAAAGGGTAATGAAACCTGGCTTGACATATCTGGACCTGGGACTAGCATGGAAATAAAATTGTTTGAATGAAATGTATTTGTGAGTATGTGCAACACAATGAACAATTGCATTAAAAATGTTTCCACAAACAAGTATCTAAAAACCTGCAACTTTTTATTCCTTCTTTTGTTAGTGAGATCACCCAATATCTCAATTTCAAACTGAACTTGTTGTAACAAGCGATGTTATTTCTCATCATTTCGTCTCCTCTAATTAAAATACAATTCTTCGTTTTCATAGCAAAACATCTAATTAGCCGTTAAAGAATGGTATGTGATCTAGATCAGTCGGAACCACTGGCTTTTCTATAAAAATAAATCTCAGATATACTTTGATGGAGTGATACATCTTAAAAAGGGGGAAATCGCCAGAAAATGACGGAGAACTCAGCCACACGCTAAAGTACGCTATGAAAATAGAAATATGTAAAAGTCATTAAGGTACCTTATTGGAATTATTTGTATATGTTCAGTAAAAGAAAGTTCTTTAGTGCTTCAAAAAGAATTTAGAAATGTTTCGACCGAGAATAAGTCACTCAGTCAAGTCTGGGCTGTCATGGTGCGTGGTGTGTTGCTCATGACGTCATTTGGTAAACAAAGAACAGTAACGGAGCCTACAGAAGTATTTTCGAGGAGTTTTCCCAATCATTGGCAGAAAGGCCCGAGCGTGTTGCGACTGGCTCTACATGTAATAACACACACACACACACACACACACACACATGCGCACGCTATAACTCATTCGTACATCATAATATAGTTATATAGGATCAACAATGAAGAGTCTGATGAGAGTTTATTGTCATGTTATACTTAAAATGAGGTAGAATGATAAATCAACATTTATTCTACGAGCTTTTCTGGTAAACAAAACCGAGTCCACATTTGTGTAACTGTCTTTCTTAAAGTATTCAGCTATGTGAAGAAATCCAGAGATTCGACGTCCAGTTATTGCTAAGGACCAACGTTCTACGAATTCACTCTAAACTCAAACACTGTTAATAAAGCCCACACAAGCCTCTCCTGTACTCACAATTCTTGGTCATTCAAAATTGTACGAAGCACCGCCCACTTAGGGATCGATTGCTATGAAAGGAACGCATTCAGAATGTAACGGATCGTTTCCGTCCTGCATTTTTTTTCTTTCTGAAAACACCATACAAATTGAAAATATTCTCGCTGTTAGGTTTCTACGCTTCCGTAAGAGAAGCATCTATTTTCTTTTGAATCCGAGTCGTGACAGTCTTGTGTCAGTGTGAATCGACGTCAAGGAATTAGGAAAGAACACAACATCCTCGGTGGATTTGCATGTATTATTTACTGTATGAAATATTCAAATGCAAAGAACATTTACCACACGAGTTATTTTAATATCCGTCATCTAGGATCCCATTCGGAACATGGGTCCCGTGTACTGGCCAAAACAAGATACAGACGACGGCGTCCTTTGGTAACGTAGCTTACGAGTTTCCTCCTCAGTTCATTTGGAATCACTGTGATGATCACAAAGTTGTCTTGCATCTAAGTTTCTTATGAATTTTACTTCTTTATTTGAAGCACAGAAGTATTGTTTACTTACAAAAATGCAAGCCAATATCAAGACAGCAGGAATATGTCACAGTTTACACCATGTAATTTGCTTGTCAATAATTCTAAAATAGTCTCCGTTGCCCGTGGGCCGCTTAAATATTACGTTTTCTTGCCATTATTTGTTAAAGTGACTTCTGAATATCCGTCTTATACGAGCACTACCGACAGGCACACGTTTGTACTGTCATTCCCGGGTAATTCTTCAAGACGACGTTTCTGTTTTCGTCGAAGTAGAGCAAAGTCAATGAAGAGAGTGAGTCAGGCACGCAACATGGCGCTGGTACGTCGGCATATATTCCTATGGCATTTACTATACTCTGGATTGTGGCGTGATTAGACGGCTTCAGTTTCTGTAATTGGAAAGAAGGAATAGATCAGATTTATTTGTAAACTTTAGCTATACCTTGACTTGGCTTATCAGCGTCATTGCATATATTTATATTTGATCCCTTTTTAAATACCTCTTTTGTTTCCATCCTCCCATATAGTTTCCAAGCAACCGTGTTATGCCTCCTTTGGTAATTAATTAACATCTAAAAGTAGTGGCCAGTTTAGAAAGTTAGACAATCGACGTCGGTCAAACAATACTGAAATAACGCGTCAGCAGTTTAAGTATTTGAAATAAGCTGGTTAGTAATCAGTAATCCCCTTTCAGTTGGGAATATGTTTTACGCCCTCAAAACGCTTGTAAATGTTGATACTTGGATGCATAAGATCATCAAACAAAAGGACTTCAGATGGTACAATATATATATATATATATATATATATATATATATATATATATATATATATATATATATATATATATATATATATATATATAGTTCAGTGGTGAAAGACGTGAATTTCGTAAAATGGGTTGGTTTGCTGAGAATATCCATTGATCGTCGATCATATTTACGAACAACGGGGTTATCTGAACACAGAACAAGAATATATTTGCTGACATTCCATGAAGTGACAAGAAATGTTAGATTTCTCAAATATTTTGTTTTGCTTTCAAAGATATATTGTGGGGAACGACACGTAATCGTTCCATCGCATTCACAAAGGGATAAAGGAAACTAGTTTTTTGTGTGTTTAAACTTTTCAGAATCAGCAATCGTGTTTTTCTGTTTTTGCACCGTCATAGTTTCATATATATATATATATATATATATATATATATATATATATATATATATATATATATATATATATATCCCTTCTATCTCGACCGTGTTTATTCGCAAAGAATGTTAGTCTCGTTTAACGAGACCGTCGCGTGGCTCTGTAACATCTCTGCAGAACCAATCGCAGAGAACTCACATCTAACAGACCAACACGAACGTCTGGATGAAAGAGACAAATAGAAAGTATCAGCAAATCACTTACACCAGCATATTTAATCCAGCCTACAAGCTAAATAATATATAACTCTAAAATTAAGTCATTAATCCAGCCTAAAACTTAAATAGCCTACAGCCTAAATAAGACCTATAACTCTAAAATTAGGTCATTAATCCGAATGCAAACTCAAACTAAAAATAAGATTAACTTGAATACGTCAGGAAGCAATTACTGTGTAATTTACACACTTGCCAGATGTCTCCTCCATGACTGAACCTGACGCGTTTATTCTTTCCGTCATACAATTCATCTTAAATTTCTTCAACGGAATTATTTAACTTAACAGTAAGTTCTTAAATTAATCCGATATTAAAACTCTTGACAATACAAACTTAAATTGCTGAGATGTGTTTTGGGGATTTAATTATACCCTGTATTTCTGGCGATTTCATTCTTAAAGCTGTCTTTATTGTTGTTTTCGGTTTAACTCCATTTTTGAGCGTATGATATGCTATACAAGGTGGCCAGTATAACAGGTGGAGAAAGAACCCAGAAAAAAACCCGGTAAGAACCACCAACCCAGGGAAAGCTACGGGCAAGCTTTCTCACATATCCACAATGGCCGAACCTGAGACTAGAATCCTCGCGGATAGAGGTGAGATGGCAGCAATCAGTTAAGGCGAGCGTTTTAGACCACTCGGCCAGCTGGGGTATTAGACCACTTGGTCACCCGAGACCTTGGGCCCTTCAGCCACCCAGGGCCCCCTCATTCTTAAAGCACAATTGATATGCTGTATATTTTTGCATTGAGGTTTGACCACCACCACCCCCAAAAAAAAACCTCCATGGAGCAGATGCAAATTTCAAAGCGATTTCACGAACACTAACCCTGTCGTAGCGATTTTCAAGAAAACTGACCCTTTCATAGCGATTTCAAGAAAACTGATCATCAACATTCCTTGTGTAGGATTCTTAGCTTACTTCTATTCACAATTAGCGCACCAAACTATTCTTCTCGCTTTGGAATCAATTTGATGGTTATCTGCTAATGGCTGGAATGAATACCCCTAAATCTTACGCACTCGTACTTGCGTATCAATGGTTTATTTATGTAGACTCGTACTTGCGTGTCAATGGTTTATTTATGTAGAGAGATTTTTGGCGTATAATAATACCCAGAATAGTTTTTAACTCTTCCTCTCTGACAAGACTCGTCTACTGAGAACAGTAGCATAAAAACTCCTGGTCTTTGAAACGATTTCTGACACACTAACAGAGTACTTGCATACACCCAGTTCAAATATCACGTCTTTTAAACCTAAATCTAAAAGAGTGATCAAAAGAGATAAATTTTCAGTGAAAAGTTTCAATACTCGTACCTAGAAGATAATCTGTAGAGTGTAAAACCCTGTTTCCGCCACATACTTGCAGATTAATTTGACACAACATCTGGTATGCAAGGTCCAAAAGCATATTTAATTTTAAGACAAATAGCAAGATTTTTATCTCGGAAGATGGATGCTCTGTGAACCTTTCTAATCTCACCCTCAGTGTGATGATGGTTAAGGTGTGACTGCATCCAAGGTATACCCATGCTAGTTCGCAGCGCATTTCACAAGGCACAAACAGGTTCGAATCTTTTGACGTGAAGTCAAAAACGCTTGACTTGGTGTCTTTTGCGCTAAAGATGACGGAGCCCAACTCGAGCCCTTTTCCTCGAGATAAGAAACAGTTAACTAGTGATACTCGAGAGCTACGCTGTTTGCTTAGAGAAGTAAGGACTTATTCTTAACTCACCAGAT